>JAAXOA010000809.1:0-19405 GCA_036561885.1 Salina celebensis
CTCCTCGTAAGGGAAGACTGAAACTTTGTTGAGACCAACTGACTTCACAATATCTCTGGGGCCAGCGAGGAGGCTACCTTCTTTATTCACATTGGTGGTTTTTGCATTATTTTTAGCTCGATCCTGAGGTTCCCCCTCCTCCCTGGTAACGTCCAATCTCTGTGGTTCCTTTAATTTTGTTTTCAACCGTTTTGCTGAAGCTTGGACCCGTGCCGACCTTCGAACCGATCCAGCTTCACTTGACTCATCTGTATGACTGTTCGCTTCTTCTTCTATTGTCCTCTTTGAAGTATTCACCTGTGTAGCCTGGTCATTGTTTTCTTGCTGAGCCAATCCTGATGGTTCAAATAGTGACTTCCTGACCTCCAACTTGACCAGTGTCACATAACCTTGTCGACCGTTAACTTCCACTTTCCACCAGTTCTGAAATTAAAAAATAACCGTTGTAAAATAATTAACCAGATGAGGAGTCGTTGGATAAATAAAAATCAGTTTTTCATAGAACTTTACCTTTTGCACGCAGTCAATTAACTTGAGAACGTCCCCTTTTTGAAAACCAACCTCCCACGGCTTCTCGTCTCCTTCACTAAAATCGCAATTAGCAGCTCCAAAAGTACCTCCTTCCATCCTATCCATGTTGTCTTTACAATGTTGGAGTTTCTCCCTATTTCTCCAGCTATAAAAACCGATTGTTTATTCAATCGCAGTACATTTAGCTGTATTCAACGAAAATAAGCAACTAACTAACTAACTTTTTATTAAATATTCTGCGTAGATAACCTGGAAAACTATAAAAGTATGTTTCTTCAACTTAGAAAATAATGCGATGGGTTCTTAATTGTCCATTACTAGCTTTTGTAAGATATGTGATGTGTTCTATTTGGATAAGCTCATGAAAAAATGCTATTTAAAATGCATTTTAAGAACAATCAAATTTTTTTAAGCATTGTATTAAGCCAACTAAAATGATTGGACTGGTCATCAAAAATACTCACGTTGTGCCTTCTCTACATGCTAACCAAGTTGCTGTAATATGGTCCTTCATTAATTTTACAGACTGACTTGGTTTGGGGTCGTCCATAAAGGCCTGTTGTGCTCGGCCCTCTTAGCTAACCGTCTGTCCCATCGTCTGGTAAAGATCTCACTCCCATCCCCTCCGTTTTCTCGGGCCGTGCACGAACAACCAAATTTTCAATCACGTTGACGGCGTGACGTACTTTATGGATCATCCCTTTAGTGGGACACAGAGGTGGAATGAAAATCATTTAGTTATTCATGCATGACTCGTGCTCATCCGCACATTACTTTTACTAGGTAAAAGACCGAAGACCTTAGCTCAAAGGAATAATTAAATTAACCGTGCGTTCTTTCCTAGGAATTTGTGGGGACCATTCATTTGATACCATAACTCACTAAATAATTAAAAAGTATAAAAATAAAACCTGATTGATGCTTCTCTACCATTCTTCCAACCAAACACAGTAAAATTTTCATTTTATGTGAAATCATCTCCATTTTTACAGCTCAGCTTTGTAAGCATTAAGCATATATAAACAAAAACAAAATTGAACAGAAAAAAATGACGCGACAGACTTTGTTGCAAATATAACCACTCGCTGGTTTCTTTTTGGGGTATCATGAAACAAGCCCGCGCCTGCCTTGTTTACAGCTGCTGTTTTCTTTTTTCTTTCACTTTTTGTGCTTCCAGGCTTTTGACGAAAAAAATATTTACTCATTTTTATTTAATTGTTTTTGACTGTGTAATGTAATTAAGAATGTCTCCGTTTCCCGGAAGTTGTATTTTATGTCGCCAGCCCGGAAATGAGTCCCTTTCCAAGCCGTGTGGCGCTTCAATTTGTACCATATTTGGAATCCGCCAGCCGCATTCTTTCAAGGATATCTTTGACCGAGGGAAATATTGCGGTTACTGCGCGGAAGACGTGGAGAACGCCGAAACATTAATTGGGCGGTTGGAAAGAATTAAACAAAGTTTACTTGAGTTCCAAAGTAGAGTTTATACAAAGTTGGGCGACAACTACTTCCAAATTGAAGACAAGGAGGAACTCGATGTTCCCTCCGATTTGTTTGACAAGGGGGGAGAAGGCGTCAAAGGGAGGACCTTCAGTTACAACGAACTTGTTTCAGCAGTTTACGAAAGTAAGGCGGTTTCAGTTCATCAATTGAACTAAGTTTCTAATTTTATTTTAGTACTAGGCTTGGGATTAAGATTTTTAAATAAATTGGATGGAATGGAGATGTTTAGATCACTAGTTTGGGAACCAAGAAAAAGAATTAATTTTCCTACTGTGTTTTCAAAGAAAAGTAATGACCCAGTGACCAAGAAAAATATATTTTACAATCTGAGTCGCTCTAAATTGTTTGCTTTACTAATATTTTTAAACGTTTTTATAAGTTTAAATATGGCTTAGTGGTACGTGATCTTAAAATCCAGAATAGTAACGGTTACACCATGGACTTGCAATTAAAGTTTTGAAAAGCTTTGTTGTAATCGAGGTTTGTTTTCGTTTTGTTTGGATGATGTAAAAGATAAGAAAACAAACAACCAGTAAAACACCAAATGAAACAGCTGAGAAATTAATTTTGTAATGTTTGGTTTGGTAGAGAGTTTTTGGGTTTTGTTATTATTATGAGATCTAAAACCAGGTCGGGTCTTAATTTTTAACATATTTGATCAACTGCAGAAATTAAATTGTTAGTAGAACTAGTTGAGTTTTGTTTTGCCTTTAGTAATATAAAAAATATTGTATTTTGTGTCTTGCTGAGGTTTATGGTTTGGAAATGATCGTTTAAATGAATGTTAATGAGCTTAATGAACTATTTTTAATGAGAATCTTCTGTGTTGTTTTTCAGAGTTTAAAAGGGACACTCTCCAATGGGAAACATTTTCTACTGCGGTAGTCCCCTCCCCGCCAAAATCGGATTGTGCCACTCAAACTGTAATAGTACAACCCCTCCCTCCTCCCCTCCTACAGAAGGCGGAAGAAGATAGAGGACGATTGTGAGGTTCCCTTTTACGACGAATCTTTGCAAGTGGAAGCTGTGTTTGGGGAGGAAGATCAATCCCTCCTTGTGGATGACTATGGACCCGATCAATCCCTCAGCAATGGAGGAGTTGTGCCGAAACTTTGTTCATTTTGTTCGTTTGCAATGTCTCCAGAAGAACTTGTGGGACATGAGGAACTCCACAGAGCGAGTGGCTCTGACTTTTCTTGTGTGATTTGTCCAAACATGGAGTTTGCCAATGCAATAGCGTTGAGGGGACATGTGGGACAAGTGCACAGGACTGGGGGAATTCCATGTGATGTTTGTGGGAAGAAACTAGCAACGAAAAAGAGCCTGAGAAGACATCTGAAGCTGCATACGGCGGAATTTGCTTGTGGCGTTTGTGGAGTTCAGGTAAACATACAGAAAAATTAATAGACAAGTAAAATCTTAAAGTGTCTCCCTCCAGCCCAGTTAGAACTCAAAATCAATGTCCCATGGAGTAATTGGTGACGTTACCCAACCCTCTCGATCGCTCCAGTTGATGTAAATTGTCCGACTGACCCGGTCGTGGTTTCCGTTCTTTCCCCTTGAGCGAGATTCAGGCCCCCATGACTGTACCATATTCCCTCCCATAGAAAACAATGCCAGTCCCTGACAGCTATGAGTCCTGTCCATTATATAAATAGTCAAGTTTCCTGATCCTGAACGACCTGTATCGGTTCGTCCCTTTGTGTACCATCGATGTGATTCACGTTAGCTCCTGAAACCTCGCAAAGCTTTGTTTCCTCCATTTCCCCACCCCCACCCGTTCCTCGGACTCCCCACAATTTGAAATAGTTCTGGCTGCTGCCTTTGTTTAGTACCGTTTTTTCCTCACAACACTTAACTCTGGAGTGAGCTTCGACCTCAATTCCCCTCCTCCCTCGGTCAACGCTATTTGTATGTGATCTCTTGTAATAACTTTGTAAGTAATCGTTGATCATTTGTTTATTGCGATTTACAGTGCAGCTCCGCCCACGCCCTAGGTCTCCACCAGGCCGTCCACTCCAGCGACTCTCCCTATTCTTGCGAGACGTGCGGTCGTGGCTTCAAAGTAAAGAAAAATCTCACCGCCCACATGAAGATTCACGCGGCTGTTAAACAGAACCCCCACGTGGAAGACATAAAGTATTCAGCCGATTTTAAGTGGGAGTGCGTCGACTGTCCTCAAAAATTCCGAACCCGGGACGATTTGAGGGTCCACCGGAGGACTCACCTGGCTGCAGGAGGAGCAGGTGGTGGAGGATATGTGTCCCCTTCCAAGAAGAAAAAGACGAAGCACCGGCCAAGAACAGAAGAGGAAAAACTCAAGAGGCGCCTGAGGGACCAGGCGAGGCGGTTGAGGGAGCGCGGCGGCGTTGTAATGATGACCCAGCCTGTAAAACCCGCTTTAGTTGTGAGGGAACCTCTTGGCTCACGGCGATCAGAGAGGATGAAGGTTGTGAAAGGGGAGGAGATGTATGAATACAATGTGGAGGCGGCTGTGGACGAAACTCTGGAGGAAGAGGAGGATGTGGAGGATGAAGACCAGGAGAATGGAGAGGAGGAGGAGGGATCAGAACAAGTTGACGATACACTGAACAGTATTGAAGGAGGTCTCCAATATTATTATGATGACGAAGAAATGCACAGTTGAGAATTTTTTTCTGGAATTTAGCAAAACACTGGACTAATTTAATTGTTTAACTTGTCAAACGAGTTATTTTTATTGTTAAGATTTGTACTGTTTCCTTTTTTCAATATTTTTTTGACAAAAATTGTTAGGAATAGATTTAACTGTTAAGTTTTTTTTATAAATGATTGTTAGTGTACTACTTTCATAATGAAGGTATTTAACATTTGGAACATTCTAGCTAATAGAGCTTAACAAAACAATTCTTGTTATTCACCAAAATATAATAAAGAAATGATCAAATTTAATTTTAATGGTCTGTATTTAAAGCACTGAACTTATGAAATTAACTAAACTTGTTTAATCGGAATCTGAAAGTGAAAATGCATCAACTCACCAATGAGTAGTTAGAACAGGATGTCATTGTGCATTGAGATGTGATTGTGAACGCGAAATTGAGAGTTTTGACGCATCATTCCAGAAACGGGGCAAAATGAACCATGCGCGGGAACATTTTCTGACGTGTTTTGTAAAAATAGTTTGTTTTGATTTTACACAATTTTTTACTTCTCAAATGTTCTGTATTCTGTATGTTTTCAATTGAAGAAAGTTTCTCTGACCAGTACAGTTTAATCTCATTAACTTGCATTTAATGCATTTAGTTATTTTTTAATTCGCATTTAAATTAGCTCGATACATCAGAATGGGCCCTGTGAAGTGTTTGTTATGTCGTCAACCTGGAGGAGGTTCCCTTTCCAGATCCTGTGGGGGAACAGTTTGTACAGTTTTTGGACTCCCAACCAGTCACCCATTCAAAGAAATATTTGATCGTGGAAAGTACTGTGACTATTGTGTTATAATTGTAGAACAAGCTACATCATTAACTGAACAATTAGAGGAAGTTAAACAAAAATTACTTCAATTTCAGAGCAAGGCTTTCTCCATTTTGAGTGACAACTATTTTCAGATTGAAGGCAGGGAGAAGTTGACAGTTAATTGTGATTTGTTTGACAACGAAGGGGAATTAAAGAAGAGAAAGTTTAAGTATGACGAGATAGTTAAAGTTTTGTACGAGAGTAAGTCTATTAACTATTTAGTTTCAATTAATTGTGGGGTCAATTATAAAAAGATATTTGAACTTTAATTTGTTTACTGTCTTACAGAATTTAACAATAACTGCCTTTCATGGGAGACTTTCTCAACGTCAGGAAGTTCACCTCCAGTTTCCTCCAAGGCTGACTGCGCTACTCAAACTGATCTGGAGGAAACTCCATCCCCGCCTGCGTCACCTCCACATGATACCCATGACGATCTCCACGACGACTCGCCGATGACACCGGATCCCCTCCAAGAGGAAGTTGTTGGAGGTGAAGACGACGACTCCCAGTCCACCGCCAACGTACCTGACTATGACCTGCCATTCCTTAAGAAAACGATTGACCTTTCTAAGAAAATCTACTGCCAAGTGGATCCTGAAAATTGCAAGCGTTTCTTCTTCAATACATTCCATCTGAGTGTCCACGTCGCGTCTTATCATGAGAAGAAGGAGCAGCCCTACATCTGTCCAGTTTGTAACCGTGGATTTAACAGCGAGCACAATTTGAAGGAACACTTCCTCCGTCTTCACGACCAAACAGAATCCTGTTTGTGTCCAGAGTGTGGCAAGTGTTGCCCTTCTCAGATTTCCCTCAAGGATCACCTCCGGTGTCATGACAAGAAAAAAACAGGGACAAGCAAGCCACGTTGTAGTTTATGCAGCCTGGAGGCGCCGGCAGAGGAACTTCCGGTTCATGAGGCACTTCATGGCTTATGTACTGAACCATTTGCGTGCGTTTTGTGTCCGAATCTGAGCTTCAAGAGTCAGGCGTCGTTGAGGGGTCATGTGGCGCAGAAGCATAAGTAAGCAAAATAATTATAATAATAGTAGAAACCCAACCGCTTTCAAATTACATACTTTAGTTAATTTCCGATGAATTGACGGGTAATTTGAGATTTTTTTTTTTGTATTCCAATAGTTCTGGAAGTTTATCCTGTGATGTTTGCGGGAAGATGTTCTCAAAGCAGACCACGCTCCGATACCATCTCCTGTCGCACGCGGGACAGTTTACGTGTGAGCAGTGTGGAATCCAGTGCAGTTCCCCGCAGGCCCTTAAGGACCACCAACTGACGCACACTGGAGAGAAGCCTTTCACGTGCGATCAGTGCGGTCAATCATTTAGAACCCAGAAGCAATTAACAAGTCATGCTCAAGTGCACACTGGAGAGAAGCCGTTCTCGTGCAATACCTGTGGAAGGGCCTTCAGGACGGTCAGTTTCCTCAGGAGACACGAGGAGAGTCACTCGACCGAGTACCCCTACGCCTGTGACCGTTGTCACCGAAAATTCAAAGTGAAAGTTGAATTCTACAAGCACAAGAAGACACATCTTCCGGGGTACGTAGCGAGGAAGAGGAAGAGATACCCGAGGACGGAAGTGGAAAAGATAAGGAGAAGGGAAAGGGAGCAGGCTAAGAGGAGGGCGCAGCGTGGGGATGAAGAGTGGGTGGACAGTGGGAGGCAAAGGGTGAAGAAATATGTGCCGAGGAAGAAGAAAGTGAAAGAAGAGCTGCTTGTACCTGATGAGGGAGAAAGCACCGGGGATGGGGAGGAGGAGTGCCAGCGGCAGGTTGTTTATGCGCAGGAACATGCATCTTACTACCACTTGTGAGCTTGTTATATGAATTAATATGAAGAATAAATTAGCAGTAGTAAGGTCGATAAAAGAAAGAATTGTTGCACAATTGGTTTTGTTCACTTAGAGTTCAATAGTAAATACTATTGTAGGAGTAGAGTACATGCTATTGTGGTTTTTGCACAGAACTTTGCATTTTACTACCATTTATAAAATAATCACTGAGACAGATGTATTGTTTAATCAGTTTGATATTTTTTATTAAACCAAATAAATTTCCAATTTATTTACATTAGAGATTGAACTAAACTTATGACTGTTAAGTTCGGAAATGGAAACACATTTTAACTATACACATTTAATATTTAATCACCAGTCTTCAGGTTCCTCTTCCTTCACAACCTTTTGAGTATCGCTGTGAACAACGCTGCAGGTGATGGTCAGGCACAGATCCTCCCCTGCGGTAGTCGGGAGCGTTAAGGAGCTTGGGCAGTATTCCCCGTTGAGTTGAACATCCCAAGTTGAATCAGGAATCATTTTTTCAATCAAAGTGAATCGTGTTCCTCTCCAATTTTCACTGAATTGGACACAAGTCTCGAACTAAAAATTAAATATATCCAGTTAACAAAATATGTCACAAATAATATTGTTTTGAAAACTAACCTGAGTCGGATGTGACTGTCGGTTTCCATCAGTTTGGGAATTCCATGAGAGCTTCAGTTGCACCAGATTGCGGCTGCCGAACTGCCAATCAAGAGGTTCAGCAACCAGTGACAAGTACCTTGTCATACTTTGATAACCGCCAACTTGGGGGAAGTAAGTGTTATGCGTATGGTTTGTCCATTTAAGCCCGAAACGAATCTTGACCGAGCGCCGAAAGACTTTGAAATCTAAGTTAAATGTTGACCCGGCCACATGGACTTCTTTCTGTTGGCTCCAATTTGCGAGCTTCCAAACGACGGTTTTACTGTCCTTGGAAGTCGGAGAGATTTTCTGGACAAAATTTGATACTCATTCAGTTGGAGAGAAAAATATAGCAAAGAAGAACAAAATTCCAACTTACGCTGACAACTTCCTCTACTTTGGTATCCATTTTAATTACAACTGGAACTTGCACTTTCAAAGATTCGGTTATTATCCCTGACGCGTTTAAAAATATTAATTTGAAATGAACACAGTTGTGTATTGCAAGACACAGTTGAGTACAAGAGATTTTTTGGGAGAAAACAATTTGCGGTGTATCGTCAAACAAACCCGCCAGATGCTCGTCTATGGTCTTCACATGACAAGCAGAAACGATGAAAAACGTTTACCATATTGAAAGGGGAAAATGTGGAAATGAGTCATTTCCTATGTTCTTTGTAGTAGAAAGCTTCGCTTGCCAAGAAATATAATAAAACCTGGATGGATATTTTTGGGTGCCTTCCAGTATCAAGGATGGTTGTTGTGGTTCCTGGAGTAATCAAACCTACGAAATGACAAGTGGGGGTGGAGAGGAGCTTCATAGATCCCCTCCAGATTCTCATGGCCGCAGCCACAAAACTGAAATTTTATTTCTGTGTGTTGCAGAATTTAAAAACAAAAATTAAGATGAAATAGTTTTTTACGCGAGTAAGTCAATTAAATGTTTAATTTGAATTAAAAGAATTAGTTTCATTGAAATCTTTCGTTTAACTTGAATTTTGTTTTTAAATATAATATTTGACAACAACTGCCGTTCTTGGGAGATAACTGAAGGTGCAACTAAAACCGATCTGGAGGAAACACCCAACCCGCCAGCGTCACATTCAGAGGACGCCCAGTACCTCGTGGCATTCTAACTCCTCCAACGGCGATGAAGTTCTGTTGTATACAGTGGAGCCCGTAGCGGTGTTACATCACTCGGTTCCAAAATGACATTACACCACGACCCGGTGACATGAGCTTCTTTGGAGGAAACCCAATTTCGGAGTCTCCAGTCAACCGTTTTAGTAACACCAGAAGAAATTTCGTACAAAATTAACACCCACTCTCATTTAATCATCTAGTCATCCAATCAAGTAGTTTGTAAACCGTCGTACAACCAACGGCATTTTACTACTAAATTTCTAGTTACACTTACTGTATATGTTATGCACAGGAGGTAGAACCGCCATGCATGTACGCTTCAAATAAAACAAATTTATCAAACTCTTCATTTTTGTAACTTTTATTGAACTTGGAATCATAAGTTGAATGAACACACGTTTGATTGAACAAACAAGTCCAGAACAATTTCAATTTACTTTTGCTAGTTTCTGATTATGCCACACAGGTGCTGGAGGTTGAGTTGACAACAGTGCTGGTGATACACAAGATGAGATCATCTCCCTCCGGAATGGGTGTGTTTCTACAGTAACTGGTTTTATAGTACTGTCCGCTTTCGCCATCAATACTCCAGGTCACGTCTGGTAAGATGTTGTCGAAAACAATCACCTTTCTCCCCATTTCAACTCGAACACAGGTTTCAAACTAAACAAATAAAAAAAAAGTGAATATTAACTTTCTGTCTGGTTCATCTATCAACAATTTTCGTTAAAGTTAATATTCTAACCGTTGTTGGATGTATCATATTGACACAGGTTCGCCTCCTGTTCCAAGATATTTTCACTTTTAGTAACAATTCGTCTCTCAGGCAACCACGCGGTTCCACAGTCAACGCTAAGTACTTCGTGACATACTGATAATGTCCAGCTCTTCCAGGGGCTTGCTTTTGTTGTACCCAGTTCAGCCCGTAGCGGATCCGAGCTGTTCCTTGACCACTTGATGGTAAATCGACATCACACCAGGACCCAGTGACATGGACATCCTTGGAGGAAACCCAATTTCGGAGTCTCCAATCAACCGTCTTAGTCACACCAGAGAAAGTTTCCTAAAAAATTCACAAATACTCCGAATTAATCATGTTGTCATCCAATCATGTATACTTTTAATCGGCACGCAACAGGCGCCAACAACATTTCTCTGATTTTACTAATTAATTTCTATTCATTAATTAGGGAAGTTTATTTTCTACAAATAAAAAATGTAACTTACGGAAGTGTGCTGTTCCCGATTTCCGTTCATTTTAGAATGATGTAGAATGTTGGTTTTATTTAACTAACTTTAATTTCTTCTTGCCGAAAAGTAAAAACTTCAAACTGCGAGTGGATTTGTTTTAAAAGAAACGTAGTCAAGTTCAGAAGGGACTGGACAAAACACACAAATCCGGATCAGCTTACATACAGGGAAACAGCACACCAAAATATAAAATTCCCGCTTGCCAGACTCTTTTGTGATTCACACGCGACCTATAGAAACGAGAAAAAACGTTTTCAATGCAGTGAAAACAATGAGTCAGGAAGGATATTTCCTTTGTTTGGGTTTGGTTTCCAAGCTACCGTTTTACTCACACCAGAGAACGTTTCCTACAAAATTATTAACCACTCCTAATTTATCATCATTAGTATAGTTCGACTGATCAGAATAGACCCTGTGAATTGTTTGTTATGTCGCCAACCTGGAGAAGGTTCCCTTTCCAGATCTTTTGGTGAAACAATTTGTACAGTTTATGGACTTCCGACCAGCCACCCATTCAAAGAAATATTTGACAGCGGGAAGGACTGTGACTATTATTGTGTTATAATTTTGGAGCAAGCAACATCATTAAGGAATTTTAACTAAAGTTAATCCAGTTTCAAAGCGAGACTTTCTCCATTTTGAGCTACAATTATTTTCAGATTGAAACCAGGGAGATGTTCATAGTTCATTGTGATTTGTTTGACAACGAAATGGATTTGAAAGAAGAGAAAGTTTAAGTATGACGAGATAGTTGAAGTTGTGTACGAAAGTAAGTCAATTACCCATTTAGTTTCAGTGAACTGTCAGTTCAATTGTAAAAAGATGTTTTAACTTTAATTTTTTTACTGTATTACAGAATTTAACAATAACTGCCTTTCTTGGGAGACTTTCTCAATGTCAGGAAGTTCACCTCCAGTTTCCTCCAAGGCTGACGGTGCTACTCAACCCGATCTGGAGGAAACTCCATCCCCGCCTGCGTCACCTTCACATGATACCCATGTCGATCTGCACGACGACTCGCTAATATCACCAGATCCCCTCCAAGAGGAAGTTGTGGGAAGTGAAGACCAGCCCTTCACCGTTGTACCAGAATATGTCTATGACCTGCCGCTCCTCAAGAAAACGATTTGAAGAATTGAACGGTTATCCTACTCCTACTCCATTTGGACCCGGGCGGACGCACGTGCAGAACTGCTATTTTTTACTTGGGATATTGTATCTTTATCATATCATAAAACCACTAAATGAAGGTAAAACGTTTGCCTTAACAGGATGTACATCTTTTGGTAAAGAACAACCGTATCCACCAATTCTGAGGCTCCGATTCCAGTGAGGACAACGTCAAAATTCGTACTGATATGTGGTGGGTCCAAGGTGAAAATCGGCAGCATCCATTAATTGATAGACTCACCAGAACAGGCTCCCAAGTCAATAGATCTTGATAATGGATTAGCGGTCCGCCTTATTTTGCTGGCAAGAAATACTTATTGACGACCGTTTTACCTTAATGGAAAGCTGAAATGAGGTAGAATCCGGTGTGTGAAGTTAATCAATCAATAATTGTTGCAGTACCTACCTCCTTACGGTATACATACTGTACAATTAAGGAAATAGGACGGGAAACGTATAAAAAAGTTGAATAAACGTTTATTTTATTGGTACATTCCGAATACAAATTATGTATACAAATTTTATTTTTATAATACATTTAAAACACAAACAGCTTAACAATTTTTATCCTTATCCTACAACCTATATAGACTTACACACGTTAACTTTCCATGATTTCCCTTTTCAAGTATTTCTTTGTGGATACAACTTAATTATCGTTTTAAAGCACTGGGTAGCTACAGTTAGTATTTACTGCAAAGGTCTCCTTTTACGGGAACAACGGTGGCGTCTTATGTTCATCAACCTTGTTTATGTAAGGCGCTGATGTGCTGCGCACCAGTTTCGACCAATTAGTATTAACACTGTCAATCTCTGACGCATTCGAAAAATTTGTCACCTTCCGTGATTGCTCCAGTAAAATATGCTCGCTTTCCAAAACTCTATCTATCAGCGTTGACCTACTCCCATAAAGTTGAAGAACGAATGCATCGAACTTCTCTGGGCCAACTTGATCACTTAATGTTTCTCTGTTTACTTTAACAAAAATCTCGGACAGTAGCTTTATAATCAATTGTTGCTCTTCCCAAGCTAGTTTATTACGAGCAATTTGAATATTTATTTTGTAAAATTGCACGTTGTGTGTTATCATACCAATTTCTCGTTCCATACCAAGCATTTTGCTGCACTTTGTTAAATTTTCTAAAAACATGTCAACGATTTCAACAGAATAAATATCAATTTCAATATTAGCATTGATATTACTTTGCTGTGAAGCCAACTTGGATAATTCAGGTTTATAACCCGTAATTTTTCTCGATATCAGTATACCCCATGTGAGCAACCCATCGATATTTGCATGCTCGAGCCAATTGTCTCCATAATCCAATATCGTTGCTTTTTGCTGGGAATATTTACTATTACCATACCAACTATTTTCTCCTGACCTCTGTTCAGATTCCCTATGGTATCCAAACACATTAGCTAACGCAGCACTTGCTGTTTTAATCAATTTCACAGGCCAGAAACGTAGACACGATGTTGACGATGCAGCTGTCTTCTGAAACAAGTTATCATGTACATTCCTCCTGATAACCCCGTACTGGGCGACAGCATTAATAGACGCATTATCTCGTACAACTGAATTCCTCACAAGTCCTGAGGAACGTTTGCGTCTACCACTCCCACATTGGTATGTAATATCAGGCTTTGTCTGTGAACTAACATCTTGAGCTTCACCTAAATTGTACTGGAGAGTATATTCAAGTGGAAGCTTTGAATTTTCTAAACCATTATTTCTCAAGTTTAGAACGTCTGTAGTCGCATGTCGGAAGTTATTCTCATTCCAATCTCCGGAAACCAAAGCTTCCTTGATTTGTTCTCCGGGAGCACCACCACCTAAGCTGCCTCCATCGAAAACTTCCCTTATTGCCTGCAGATCACCTGCCGATTCAATAATTCCCCGGTTTGCCATTCTTTCTTTTAGACCGTTATATCCTGCTTCAGATAAATGTTCCAAATTTAATTGTCGTCTAGCATTGTCGAAAGAGAAATCATTTCGTAATTTAACTGCATCTCGCATAGCGAAGGAATCTTCTACCAATCTGATTACATCGTTGTCATTCTTATAGAAATTGCTAACTACAGATTTAAAATCCTCTGGATTCAAACTATTTACCGATAAAAGTTCCTTCAAATTTCTATTTTGTTGTTCAGTAACCGTAAGATGACCTTGTCCTGATCTTATAATGTTATTAGCGAACTCACGCAACTTCAAATAGCTGTCAATAGCTTTGAAGTCATTCGCACTAGTAATTGGAAGCGTTGCAACCTTAAGATTTAAATTTTCCTTGAGAAGAACTTCATTGTGAAATGACTCAACTCCTTCACGTCCGCTAATTATGGATCCTTCCGGCCTAATTTCGGAAAATCCAGGCATTCCCTCGCCAAATCTATCGTTGATGACTCCAGTAGTTACACCAATATTTTTAATATCATTTTTAGAAGCATAAACAGCCAAAACTCTAGCATGCTCCTTGGGATTGTAGAAATCGAATTGATTTGCATTTCGGGCATAATCCATCGCTAATTTTAAATCTTCCCTAACATAAACACCGTCCCAGTACCCGGCATCCAAACTACTTGGAACGAAGCCATTGTTCAAAATTGACAAAGCGGATATTTCACTCGTACCATGATATCCTACCAAAACATAATCAGATTTACCAGTCTCTGGATTGACCCGTGTTATTTCATTGTGTTTTGCTACGAAAGATTCCATTGTGGGATTTATATTAATGTCTGCAAATTGTTCAGGAATGAAATCATATACCCGTTTTGAATCCAGTTTTTGCCTTTTGCCATTAACTTCAAATGTAACAGAAACAGAGTAATCACGTAACACTTCTTCAAATTTAATTACTTTAAATGGAACTAATGCTGCGTTTTCAATTACAGCCCGCTTTCCCCGAAGTCGGCACACCGGAAACTCAGAATCCTGGTCTGGAAATACCTCTTTCTGCTTTCTAATAGTATCGGTACTTTCACTACGCCATTCGGCCAAATCTTGGGCTGAATTTTGCATCTTTTGATTTACATCACTATCAATTAACCTCTCCAAAACTTCTGGCATTTTACTTTCACCCGCTTTCCATTTCTCTATGCCATTCTTCAGGAAGTTTTCGGCCTCCTGAATCTGAACTTTGGACACGTCTTTCACTTTGTCTAACTTTGTTCGCCAGATGGATTCAGACTCGAACGCTCGTTGAATTACTTTCTGATATTCTACCTTTTGCTTAAATATTTGGACAGTATCCAAGAAACCTTTGAACTTTCTAGCCAAATCTTTCACTTTAAATGATAGGCTAATCGAGGATTTGGAGACTTTAGAAGATTGTTTGTTCTTCGATTTTCTCGCAAATTGTAGCATATTGCTTGTATCTTTACCAAAGAAAACGCCATTTAATACACCTTCATACGTGGAATAACTGCTTAAGCTCCATTTTGTTATGTCAAAGTCGCCATTAGCTGAAGCACCCATGAAGTAAACCATAACAATACTGGTTGTCATTTTGTACAAAGGATGTTTAGGATTTTTCAATATTGCTTTAAACGCTGCTCTCTTTGTTGCCTCTTTTCCTAACATGCTGCCAAGTCTCTTAGGATTCTTAGCAATCTTCCCAAGCCCTCTTGTAATCTCAGCGAAATTTTGTGGCCACCCGAGCCCTGTGTCAAAGCCATCAATGAGCGCCGCCCAAGTGGATGGGCTTGTCCAGTCCCATTCCCAGAACGCATAGTTACCGTTATTCGACATAACTCCGGCAGCGAAAGCAACACCACCACCAGCAGTGTAACTAACAGTTAGAAAAGCAACTTTCACTGAATTTCTACTAATATTAAATACTTTGCTTATCCAATTAAGAGCTTTCCCTGTGTTAGCAAAGTTATGCGCAACACCAATCCCTCCAGCTATTCCAGATCCTGCTCCGAATCCCTGAAACACAGAACTCCAAACTTCCGGTTTATCCCAAGACCATTGCAATGGATTCCAGTTTCCACTAGAGGAAGCCGTCATAAGATAAGCACCTCCAATCCCCAAAGCCACAGTGCCAGTAGCACCAATCCACGTCGCAGTAGCTGCGCTAACTCCAAAAGCAGCTGCTGCTCCTCCCCCGATGGCAGCAACCGAAGCCCCGAACCCAACAGGTAACAGACCTCCCGCTAAAGCGCCACCACCAATACCAAGCCAAGTTCCTGAATCTTCAAAATCCCAGTCTAAAGGATTCCATCTATTGTTTGCAGCCGCAGCACCTAAATATGCTCCCACAACACCTAACACAAGACAGGTAATTAAAAACGCTAACTCTCCATCCGGGTCTATAACCGATACGGGAGAATTACCAGCGTATTTGTATGGGCTAAAGTATTGTGCTTTGGGATCAGGCTGATAAAAACGACCAATGTCAGGGTCATATAATCTCGCGTGGTAATTATAAAGCCCAGTTTCTTCATCCCACTCCTGACCCGTATACCTATAAATGATCTGACCTCGAAGGTCATCGCCGAAACTGCGCATGAGCTGACCATACGGTAGGTAGTCATAAGCTGCAACCACACGACCCTTATTTACTACTAACCGTATCGAACCGGAGTGGTCAGTTGTGACGCTATAAAACTTGTTATCTCTGAGAAATCCCAATAAACCACGAGGACCATATATATACGCAGTAACTATTTTCTGCACTGATCTTTTGAAATAATTTACTTGTTTATCCATTAAAACGTTTCCTTTTTCGTCACGTACGTAAAACATTTCTTTAGTTAGTTTACCGTCTGATCCATAAACTCGCTTAATTAAGCGCTCCCCTTGTGCATCATAGAAAAATCTTAACTTTCTTCCATCAGTAAGCGTTATTCGTGTTGGGCGACGGGAAACTGGGTGGTACTCAATATTTTCAATGTTTTTATGCAATGCTTGAATAACATTTCCTTGGCGGTCGTGTTTTATTCGAAATATTTTTTCCGAACCGTCTACAGCACGCCAATCTAATTTAATAGAACTAATCTGATTACTACCGTTGTTGTAAATTAACTGGTAACGGTTAAACCCAGTGTAAAACAAGTGATGGTTTCCATTCGCATCAATTTTATAGGATTCAACATCAAAGGGAGATTCCCCAATTTGATTATGAAAGTGTTTTGTTAGCACTTCCACTATTTGTGGCATAAAATCTCTATATTGTTTTAAAACATTAATGAACTTAGGTTCGAGGGGGTTCAGTAGCGTTTCTGTACTATTTGGCAAATATCCGTTTGCAATGAACAAACTGCCGATCTTCTTAGCGGTCACCTCTTCTGAGCCACGAATCAGTGAAGAGGTTCCACAGTCTACACCTTGCCACTGCAGAAACTTGGTGATAAATCCAGGCAGTGTAACCATGATATACAATGAGACTGCTTATTGTTTATCATGGTGTAACCAATGTTTTACTCCCAACTGCCGACGTTATCAGGTTTTTAATTGGCTCAATGTAAATTGCATATTTGGTGTCTAATTCTTCCAAATCAGCCACCAGCTCTTTATCACGCGCCAGAGAAAGTCCGCTTTTACCAACTGCCGTTTTTGGATCAGTTCTTTGTTGATCAGTAGTGATATAACTTGCATTGTTCAGTAGCTCCCAAACATTAACTGACTGTTTCGAGTTCAGTTGTAACAAGAGAAAGTCCGCTTTTACCAACTGCCGTTTTTGGATCAGTTCTTTGTTGATCAGTAGTTATATAACTTGCATTGGACAGTAACTCCCAAACATTGACTGACTGTTTTGAGTTTAGTTGTGGAATTTCTTCGGCAAATACATTAGGTTGGAGTGGATTGTATGAAGATTCTAACACACTGCTAAAATATTTTGCTTTCACCAACTCTTGGTGATTTCCATAAGCGTACCGGTGGCCATAGTACACTGGTTTTTGTTTTGTCGCAAGCAATTTTGCAATATCTCTCATTGTTTCCCCACCACAGACCAGTGGTAAATTATTTTCAGAACGTCGACTAAACTGTTTAATCGGATTTCCTCTTTGAGAAAGGTAGCTATGCTTCCTAAGGGCTTTAATACAAACTTTGGCAAAATCTCCCTTTAAATCGGATTCTTCTACTTGAAACCATCTCCCGTCGGCAAATTCAGACCATGCCTCCTAAGGGCTTTAATACAAACTTTGGCAAAATCTCCCTTTAAATCGGATTCTTCTACTTGAAACCATCTCCCGTCGGCATTTTCAGACCAGGTCGCATTAAAAGATGATTTCATTACCAAACCGTCTCCATTGCCAGATTGACCATACCCACTACTAGTATAATATAGCTTTTCCGTTACAAACGGGTCTGAAATTTCTTCCAGAAATCCCGGAGAGTTGTAATGGTAACTGCGAGTGAAATCGTTAGAAGTGTTTGGCTCTATACGCTCTGTTGCAATCTCACCTGTTGGATGAAAACTAAATTGTGCGAAATAGGTGGGATTTCCTACCGTTCCAAGCCCCACTAATTGACCAAGTTTGTTGTAGCTATGGACAACTTTCAACTTCCCTCCATTGAAATCAATCGGATAGGTCAGAGTTTTGGTTTTACCTCGGACATATTCTTTCGCCAATTCATTTCTAATCCCTGAATCAGATACAAGAATAGCTCCCTTTGAAACTATTTTGTCTTCTCCATTGTAACTAAACTTTTCTGCGATTGGTCCTCCTTCGTTGAATGTTACACAGTTTTTAACTCGTCCACGTTTAAATGTATCAACTTCATAATCCGAGTAATCAAACTGCTGATACTGATGGGAGAAAGCCACCCTGGTTTCATCCAAATAACCACGAAGTGACTCTAACGACAGTGGTCTTCTAATATGACCTGTATTAATTAACTGGTTGCTTGTGTCATAGTTAAAGTAAACAACTGTATCAGTCACATTACTTGTCCGACATTATAACTCAACTTTTCTGCAATTGGTTCTCCTTCGTTGAATGTTACACAGTTTTTAACTCGTCCACGTTTGAATGTGTCAACTTGATAGTCAGAGTAATCAAACTGCTGATACTGATTGGAGAAAGCAACTCTGGTTTCATCCAAATATCCACGAAGTGAAACTAACGACATGGGTCTGCTAATATGACCTGTATTAATTAACTGGTTGCTTGTGTCATAGTTAAAGTAAACAACTGTATCAGTCACATTACTTGTCCGCATTTCAGCCATAAAACGCATATGACCTTGTGAATCATATAAATACTCTGTTGTGCTTGTGTCTGGATTTTTCTTCTGTAGCAAGTTACCCCTTTCGTCATATGAATAAAAAGTTCCCAACTTTTGTTGCAGCTTTCGTTCTGTTTCTGAAAGATGAACATCACCAAATATCCATGGAGTAGTTTTGCTTGCAGTGTCTACCTTTTCGTGGTATAAAGGAGGAAGGATTTTAGTCAAACGGTTCTCTTTGTCATATTCGTTTGTACTGAGTAAATGATTGAATCCTGGAACTCTTACGTATTCTGCTACTTGATTGTTACCTTTGTTAAAAACTGCAACTCTTACGCTGCCATTTGGCGTGTACTCAACCTTCTGTCGATAACCTTGTCTGGATGGGAAAAGGTTATCGACTATGGCCAAGTTAGAATAGTCGCTTAAATGCGTGGTATGTTGACCACTTATGGAAAACTCAGGACCAGGTAAGCCGAGTGTTTTCTCCTGATTTAGGGGATTTGCTGCAAACACGGTACGTGTAAATGGAACATTTTTGTCTCGTTTGTTAAGTTCTCCAACTTCGCCCTGCATAACTCCACTAATCCAAACCGATTCTGAATTAGTGCCGTACCTATTGGTCACAAATTTTTTGCGATATGATAACAGAG
>JAAXOA010000810.1:0-19404 GCA_036561885.1 Salina celebensis
GAAGCCAACCATTTAGCGATGGAATGTGTAGAGCATTTTTAATGGGAGGAATGACAGAGCAATTTTAGCAATCCTTTTTTCCACGGAAAATTCTTAATTACTCTTTTCCTCATTCCTTAAAAAAAATGGTGTAAAAAAAGTTTTGTTTGAGAAAGACTAAGAATTTGTTTTCTCAAAGAGGCGAGGAGATGATGGCTGGTTTTCTTAAACAGAAATCATCCCAAGAAATAAAAAAAGCTGGGCTGATTGTATGGGTGTGTGTGGCAACTTATTTAATTGCAATCTTAAAGCAGACTTCAGCAAAATCTTATTTTTTTCTTTTTGGCCCGTGGTTGTACGCGTGTTGTACGTTTTATGCAGAAAAATCCACTTCTGTATACAGGCTATTATAATTTGCATGGTACAGGAAATGGGCATGTATGTATTCTTTTTTCGTTTGTATTCCCCTTACTTCAGTAACGAACAATATAGTCACTCTTTGAATGTCATAATCAATAACATCTTGTTATATGTCGGCTTCCCATTCATCTCAATTCTGTACCAACCCATATTGTCAAGTATACATACGGTATAGTGTACGTGTACTTTAACAACACGCATACTAAATAGTTTTCTTCAACTTTTTTTCTCACTGAAGCGCCAGAAAAATGTGTCAACATCGTTTTCGTTTTTGAAAATTAGACAAGAAGACACTCCGCATAGTAATAGTGTGTACGATGTGGCATGCATATTTTCAAGATTCCGGAAATGGTAATATATGCGTTTCTTTAGCAATAGAAGTGCGGTAGGTTTTTTTTTCTCTTGTGTCACACTTTCCTCAAGTCAACGGTGACAGCGCTTTGTAGACTGCGTCTTTCATTCACACGCATATTTTCTTAGGAGGAAGAAAATCACCGTCTCTAATAAAAAAGAGTAACCCTCTGTCATGTCTGTCGGATTATGTTTATAAGTAGATGCATACCAATGACACTTTCACTTTTCCATTTACCGCCTCATCTTATCACACATCTACCGCTCTACCTTCACACGTCAGGATACTCTCGTAGACACATTTCCAACGACATTTTTTTCCAACGTACTCATTTTGAATAGCAATTCATATGACATTCCTCATTCGTGTCAGTCGGTCGTGTTTCAACATATTTTTTTTTCTCTTTACGGCAAAAACAGTTATACCAGGAATAGCTGTCTGTACAGTTTCCCATGGACACTAATTTTGTTAGATGCAGTGTTTTTTCCTGCATCCATTTTTGGTGTCTTTGAAAAGTTTTACGTGTTCTTTTCAATATGCTTTTTTCAACTAGTGTTACATGCAGACGTGCCCCTGTTTCATCTTTTTCTGTAGTTAACACAACTACTTTTTCCAAGAATGCTTTCTCCTTTAGGTCCTGATCAGATACTTAAACACATTTTTTGTGCATTGCGAAACTTTTTTTGCTTGGAAACTGGTGTGATGCATCTGCCACACTTACACAAGAACTGGACAAACAAACTATTCATTAGTTCACTACTGCATGCATGCATCATTTAGAGAACATAATGCTTAGGTAGTTCTAGGTACTCATGCGACAAAAAAAAGAAGGATTTTTATTCAAATGTATTTTTAAACAGTACGAGAAGAGAAAACTCTACGTACTTTTATTAATACTGTCACAGTATAAAAAACTGCTCCTTGTGGCACGCCACCACGTTTTCCATTAAATCGTGCGTATCTTAGCAGAAAACAAACTGTCGCGGAGCACTGCATTGCTGTTATTTTCTATTGTTCGACAAAGTCACATAACTACTATAAACTGCCATTTCTGGGTTCGTTTTTTTGTAGGTTATTGACTTGTCAGAATTGGGCATATGGTCGACATTTTTTTTTACTAAAACTCAAGTTTAAAGTAGCTCTTTTCGTAAAGTAAATTTTGTTCATTCTGATCAACATTTTTATGGCTGCAGACGGTTCTGCTACAGCAGCATATCTATTCCAATTTTATTATTATTATACTGACAATGGGATATTCTAATGGTAATGCTATTATAGAAAAAAGTTTCGTGTTCATATTCCTAATAGTATTTTGTGCACACTATGTAGGTACTTTATTTTCAACACGTTCTAACAGTTTCCTTTACATTTATGAGATGAGTGTACAAAACCTTATGTTCATGTCCATTACGAGCAATTACTGCGTTACTTTTCAGGCCAACTCCACTGGTACACATGTCGTTTCCTCTCACATGTTACTCTCCTTGATTTAGCTATAACAGGACTTAAGACTTCCTAAAACATCATTCTACTTTCTTTTGTCGAAATCCTAGAACTGCCAGAACAATAATTGTTATTATTTTTACTACTGACAAGAGTAGTCATCACCGTCTATTACAGCAAAAACCTTTCAAACGAGTATTTACATTTGGTAATAGAACTCAGAGTGTGTTTTTTTTTGATGGATCGTGCCAATCATTCCGTATCCTAATCCAGAGGATTGTAAACTAAAATTGCATCTCAAAAACTAATTTATTACATGGTTACCTAAAATATTACGTCAGAGATTTATTTTCTCTTAGCTGCCATACTTTCCACCAATTTACACATACGGTCTACTATTTTTTTACTTTTTCACTAATAGAAAACGAAGAAAAAAAACATGGAAATCATTATCGTCATCGTAAAACCAACTGGTGCAGAACAAGTGTTGTACTGACTCTTTCTCTAATTCAGGAAATGCAGCAATCTCCATTAGTCCACAAAACCAAACCCCTGAGAATTAGGAAAGCAAAAAAACTTCCCACATAACTCAGTTTTCACAGGACTCTTTTCTAGTTTAATTTTAACTTACATCATCACTCGTTTTATAGTACAAAGAGGGAAGAAGTCTTTTGAAATCTTTTATAATTTGCTAATGCAAACATGCCAGGAGACAGCAAGTACACACACCCTCATTCATCGTAAAATTTGTGCAATGCAGCAGTTCCTCTTTGGGAGCTCCTTTTAAAAATCGTCTTGACTTTTTTACGTAATTTCTCTCAAAAAAAAGGAGAAAAGTAGACAGGATGCATATTGTACTCGGGAAGAGATATCACCCGGCCTGCTGGGAAACACATGTAGTCTTTACGTGATAGTTTTTCCATAGTAGATTACCTACTTGTTCAACTACCTATTCACAACTGCTTTCACTTTGGCTTTCTCGTTAATACAACATCCAGAATTAGTAGAATATTTGCAAACATTGCTATGTGGATATGTGTCTCTTTAATAACCCCTGGAGTGAGTTCGCGTGAGTGTATCTTTTTTTTGCGGCTATTATGGTCTCGTTTATCATACACATTCATCAGTAGTCACCGCCACGGTTTTATACTAAAAACCTTTACACACAGTGGAAGAAACCTTAAAAATTGGAGAGTTGAGCAGCTAGCCTTTTTAGTCAACTTCTCTAGGAAGTTTATCTCAAAAGAGGACTAGCGTTTTCTCTGGTTGTTTTTCTCATGGTAATTGA
Source organism: Salina celebensis (assembly GCA_036561885.1). NCBI lineage: Eukaryota > Metazoa > Arthropoda > Collembola > Entomobryomorpha > Paronellidae > Salina > Salina celebensis. The sequence goes on from JAAXOA010000810.1 coordinate 3,483, forward strand.
TGTAAATCATGGAACTAATGGCTTATCAGGTTAGGAGGAAATTGCATTGTTTTTCTTGGGAAGTTTACCATTTCCTTCTTCCTTGGAATGTAATGCGTGTGTAGTAAATTTTAATGGAAGGCGTGAACTGTCTCATCTCTCCCCGCCTATGGAGTTACTCTGGTTTTCCTAGTCGGCTCTTTTTATTGCCCTTTATCACTGGGCCTTTTTTTTGTAATGATATTATCTTTTGAAAATTCCGTTGGTGTTTCTTTAACCGTCTAATAGCTTTTGTTGTTTGTTTTCACTGGTATTTTTATGTGGTTGACTGTTGATTTCTGTACCATTTTGGAAAACGAGTTTTTGGGAAAAGTTTTCGCCTTCTCTACAAAATGATGTACCCGTTGTTTTCTTCTTGTTTGAGAAAATTCCAAAAATCTAAAAATACCTCTATGGCAAGTTTGATTTCAGCTTCAGCAAAATAAGTTTCTCTCTCCTCTCTCATCCCGTCCAAATGAAGGGTCAATCTTCACACTTAAATAGACTTGGCGCAAATAGACTGATCTTACACAAAAAGAGAGAAAAAAAATTGGGTGGAAGTACTTGATCGAGGAACTTTTGTGCCAAGTTGTCGACGCTCTCACATGTCAGCACAATTTTGGTAGCGAGGTGCCTTAATTCGTGTTCCTGTTGCTAGTCACTTGTCAGTAGAGACCTGCTGGTATCAAAACAAGAAACTACGTCAGCACTTGCCTTTGTTGTTGTCGTTGTCAAAAAAAGAAGGTCGAAATAAGCATCACTACCACCATGCCAACAAAAGCTGTTGATAGGAAAAATAAATCCTGTTCATTTTCCATTTTCTCCTGAATACAACTTCCGGAATGCCAAGAATCTTTCTCTTCTAGTTGACAGGCTGCTAGTGCTAATACGAAAGCTATTATAAGTCAACTTTTCATCTTGATTTCATACTAATAAAGCATCCATTTTAGAACAGCTTGAAGTAAACGCGCTCAAAGTTCATAGGGTTCAGGTGAACAATACAAAATGTAATATTTTGTCACAAGTCAAACTTTTCAGAAACTTGGACCGTTCTTATGTACAAATGACAAAACGTTAAAATTCATTTCCAAAGCATGTTGGAAAGTTACCGCGCGTGTTTTTGTCAAACTGCATTTTGGAATGTTTTTCCCAGTCTGCTTTGAGCCCAGCCACCGGTCATTTACAAGAGAAAACTTTTCTCTTTTCTGAATATTTATCAGCTTCATGGCATTGAACAAACTTTGTGATATTTGTCAAGTAATTATCGCGGCGATAAAACAAGTCTTGTTTGTGAGCTAGAAATTAGTCCTTAGGGAATAAATAAAAAATCTCAAAATCGCCATTTACACAGGAAAACGACTTTCTTTTATCAATATGACAATCCCACTACTACCACTACTTTTTCCCTTTTTTGATGAAGTGACAACAAGGAAACTCGTTATGGGACTGTTGTTTGAATGAAGCCATTAGCTATTTAAATGACTTGATAGGAGGAAGTAAAAATAATGTCTTAATTGTTCCCCTAGAGATGTCCTTTAAACAAGACAAAAAGTAAGCAGAAAGCAACCACTTCATTGGGGGTATCCATAGCAACAAGCTTTGTTTCTAGTAAAAATATTTTGTGGTGGTGGTCCTTCTCCGGTTACAATTTGTCTTTGTGTGCGTGTCGTTTCACTATCGATTAAATGATCGGGAGGGATTGATTGTCCTCCTGCAATGAATGTAGTTACCAAACAAGTTTGTTTTTCTCTTGGAGAAAGTAATCGAATATTTATCCTCTTTTGGAGATCGTCATCTTCATCATCCAGGTCGAGTGTCCTTACCCAACGAGATAATGGCTTGGGTGGACGCACAATCCAAAACAAAGTCTGAGTCGTTGTTTTCTTTCTTGGAAGGGATGATTTTGGAGAAAAAAAAAACAATTCCAGAACTTAATTGTTATGTTTTTATAGATGATGGGAATACTAGTGTGGTTACGTCGTCCTCAATAGTTTTGTTTGTTTTGGAGAGAAACTTGAGATTGGGAATGAAATCGGAGGGGAAAGTCTCTTATTGGAAAGATGATACTGATTCCAGAGAGAGAAAAAAACTTTTCTTCCTTATTGCTTTTCCAGTAGCATAGTCCCTGTAAAATTAGCTGATACTTGATATTGGATAAGATTTTCAATTATTTTTCCCCAACGTTTTTCTCTTATTTACTTTCTTTTTTTTTGTCTCTTTAGTTAATCCCAAGGAAGTGAAAATTAACGGACCCACAGAAGCTAAGCCTGGTGACAATGTAACTCTCACCTGTACCACGTCAAACAGCAATCCCAAAGCTGAAATTGCTTGGTTCAAGGGTGGCGAATCAGTAGAGCCGTTGTACACACATTCCCCCTCTTCTCCAGATGGCGGATGGACTACTCTTAGCAACGTTTCCATTCCAATTGACGGGTCTGATCAACGTGTAACAGTCACTTGCCAAGGGATCAACAAAGGTCTCAGTGAATCTAAAGTAGCCACTCATATAATCAACGTTATCCGTAAGTTGATACTTTCTTTTTGCTTAAAGAAATTTTACGACTATTTTTTTTATTATCTCCTTTTACTCTAACCTATTCATAATTTATCAACAGAACCCCCGGGTCGACCACGGATATACAAGACAAGTGTAAACGTAACAGCAGGACACACCCAGAAAGTAACTTGTACCTCAACTGCAGGACATCCTCTTGCAAATCTGCAGTGGTACAAAGGTAACACTCAGGTAAGCAAACAAAATTTTCCCACTTGTGATCACATTTCTTTTTATTGTCAGCATTTTCCAGTCATACCCTGTGTCTGACGAAGACTATTATAGTATCTCTCTGAATTAAAAAGATTTTTTGAAATACAATTTTTGTTTACTTTTCACCATTCTTTCCACTAGGTTGAGTCTCAAATGGAAACGAGTGGGAACATGGTCACAGCAGAGTTGACTTTAGTCGCAGATCCCAACGATAATGGAAAAGTTTATACTTGTAAAGCCAAGAACAAAGCTATTTCAACAGCCTACTCTGAGTCGATAACCTTCACTGTCTATTGTAAGTCAACACTTTTTGTTGTATTTTCACTCACTTGTCTTTTTCTATTGCTTTCTCCGTGTCGCTATTTCGTTTGAAAAGTTACCTTTTTGACAATATTATTTGACGACATGTCCCGAGAAAAAAAATGCTTTCCCTTTTTTTTATCCTTTTCTCTTTGAATGTTTGGCTCCCTTTGGCCCACAGATAAAATTCAATTAGATGAAAAACTTTTTTGAGTGAAACAATAAAGAAAAATATGTTATTTTTGCCCGAACCGGAGACAGTGAAAACAGCAAATAAAACAGAGTTTCATAACTTTTTTATTTGCAATACATACATCCTATTTGCTCCATAAAGATCCAGCAACTATTTTATTGTTGGTGGAAAATTTTGTTGTTGTTGTTATTTTTTCGGGCTAAGCCCTTTGGAATTTTGTGTCTAAAAAGTATACCTACATATAAATGTGTTTTTGTTTGATATACAGTTGCCCCAGCGCAGGTGAACATTTCAGTTAATCCCCAAGTTTTAAAAGAAGGTCAACGGGTTAATTTAACTTGTGAGTCTGGGAGCTCTAATCCTACTGCAAAGATGACATGGTGGAGAGACGGTGTCTTTGTTGAATCCCACTTCAACTATACACTTCCGGGAGACAATGGTGGTAAAAGGAGCGTCTCTGTGTTAACTTTGGACTTGACGTCAGCCCTGGATAAAGCTGTGTACACGTGCTCAGCTAATAATCTTCCTGTTAAGAAAAACGTTCATGACGCGATTACCCTCAACGTTGCATGTAAGCACAAAATACAGCTTATTGTGCTGTTTTATCGTTAAAAAATTGTTATAAAAACACTTCATACTGTAATTTTCCATTATATTATAGCTATTGTTTCCTACCTGCTAGAGATAAAACGGATCTTTGATCTTTTTTTTTATCTTGTCAACATTTCATTTCCACTTAGTTGTTAAGTCTTCTGTCTCTCCCTACACAGTTGTTTTTTGCATTCCTTTGTAAGCAACTTTTGTAAGAGGATTTTGTTCTCTGAATCATTCATGAATGCTTCACTATTCAAACAAGAAGCACCTCAACTAAATTAAAGAGTTGATGAGGTAGTGAGATAAATTTTGATAGAGAGATTTTTTTTGTTCAGAAGCTCTACTTTTCAGTCGGTATCCTTTGAAATAATTTTCTGTTCAGGAGATAGGGTTCATTATCTTCTTGGGTAGTTTTTACATGTGTTTTTAATGAGCGTTTAAAATAAAGGAAATTTGACACGGGATGATATTTCGTTACAGATAAGCCTCAGTTTACTGACAAGCCGATGGAGAAAGTTACCGTTGTGGAGGGAAAGTCGACAAAGATCACAGTAAAAGCTAAAGCTAACCCGGATGAGATCACTTACAAGTGGAAGAAAAACGGGTCTCCGGTTGTAAGCACAAAAGGGAAAGTTACCGTGGAAGATGCTGACTTGCATTTTGTCGATGTGAGCAGAAAAGACAAAGGAAAATACGAAGCCGAAGCGACAAACAAAGAGGGCACAACGTCAATCAGTGTTGAGTTGGATGTTCAATGTAAGCTACTTTCAAGTCTAGACTATAGGAAACTGCAACGAGGAGGAAGCTGGTATAAGAATAATAATAAAATTGAATTTTAATCACTCTTGTTTAGATCCAGCCACAGTTGATACACCTTTCCCCTGGATGATGATTGGTGAAGGAGAAGTGGCTAATATGGAATGTGCTGTGGATGCGAATCCTTTAGAAGCCTCGATGGTCGAATGGGTTCACGAGTCATCAGAAAAAATTGCTCAGCTCGGGGATCGGGTTGAACGAGCTTTCCAGGATAACAAGAGCTATTTTACCATTAAGAATGTCACCGCAAGTGATGCTGGCTTGTACATTTGTAAAGTTAACAATGGCATCGGGGATGCAACAAATCGCTCCATTTTCTTAATAGTAAAACGTAAGTGAGCTTGCTACTTTCTCCTGAGTGAAACCCTTTATACACATATATAAAACATTAGCGATGCATTACTGGAGAAAGTATAATCTATAATGAATAGCGAGCCGATGGACAGTTCCTTCCAGTAGTTTTTTTGTTCCTAATAATAATACCAAGTAAAAACAGAATGAAAGGTCATTTACGACTTTCTCCCTTTTTGCTACATACCCACAAAAAGTATCAGGAGTTTTTTCGGTGCCTATTTTTTTGTCGACTCCGCTGAACCAAAGCTGATGACCCGGAATGGCACTTATTCACTGCAGCTGAACTCTAGCTCGCCAAAAACGAAGAAATCTCGAGAAAATCTGATGCTCATGTGTGGAAATGGATGGATGTAGATGTACCAGAGCCTCAATGTTCTTTTCTTTCTTTTTTTTCCAAATAGATAAACCCGACATTGATTTATCACCGCAAATTGCAAAGGCGGCGAGCAACAAAGGAGGCACTGGGAAATTAATATGCCGAGCGAAGGGTGCCCCCAATGTAACTTTCACTTGGTCACAGAGAAGGCAGAGCTATCACAAATGAGACGGAGCCGAACAAATACACAGTTCTTTACAATCAGGTAAGAAGAAAAAGTTATACCGTGGTATTCTCTTTTCCGTGCATTTTCACATTAGTTAGTGAGGAAAACAAAAGAGAATAAAGTAAAATATAAGTATACAGTATGCTTTTTATGACTTTTCATAACGTCATGTAATGATGGTCATAAACCAACATAAATTGTTTTGATCCAAAAAGCAGCGGTTATTCATTTGCTCAAAGTTTTGTGCAAACCACACACACATAAAAGAAAGTTTCTTTTCCTCCTGTGTTTGTGTCTGTCGTCACCCCGACATTCTTCTATGAAAATGATGATGATGATTACCTTTCATATCGATATTCCAGACCATGTCCATGAGCTCTACTTTCTTGTTACGAGACGAGAGTTAAATAAGTGATAAGAAACAAGATATCTTTTATCATCACAGATGCAGAGATCATTACGGATTGCCTCCCAACATAGGAAAAGAAAAAGTTGCAGTTGATCGAAAGCAAAAAAAAGATTTTCTTTCAAAGAACTCATTCATTTATCTTGTTGCTTCTCGCAACTTCCTTCTTTTTGACTTGGCGAAAGTTAGAGTAAAATTGCTGGTTTGTCGACCTGTACAGAAAAAAACGAGCTATCTGTTTTCTCTTTCTTGATGACCCTTCCCATCTGAAAAGGTTATCCAATGAGCTATACGAAATGGGTTCTGGAATGACTTTTATCTTTTTCCCATACCAGTTGGATAAGTAGCTTCTCATCTGTTTACAAAGCACATATGGAGATCATTTACTCAAGACTCTTTTGATCTTTGGGCTACTTCTCAGCTCGAAAAAACTTGTTATTTAGCTGACTTAGCTGGAAAGAGTCACCATTCACGACCTAACTAGCTGTTCATCATCGACATGACTACCTATGGAATTTTGAATGAAAACGAACTTAATATAGGAAAAATCTGACTCCTTTTTAGCTTGACTTTTTTAAGATAATTTAAAAACCAGGTTGACTTTATGTAAAAAAAAAATATATTCATTTTTTACACAGGTGGACAGAATGACATGGGAATCTACTTTGTTCGTAAGAGACGTTCAAACAAAGGACTACGGTGGTTATGACTGTGTCGCCCGAAACGAGTTGGCCGATGAGCGGCACACAGTTCAACTGGACGTTACCTCAGTTCCCGAACCACCATTGGGTTTCCACGTTGTAAACTTTACTCATGACTCTGTCACGCTAACCTGGATTCCAGGATTTGATGGGGGCTACGAACAGTCGTATAAAATTCGTTGGGTACTAGTAGGCTCCGATAATGCCCGCTATGTAGACGTCTACCCAAGAAATACAACTGTATTTACTGTGACCCAGCTGGCACTCGGGACAGAGTACTCTTTTAGCGTGGCCGCATACAATGTCATCGGAGAAAGCAACTACACCAGTGAAACTGTCAGACAGGAAACGTCAAGTAAGTTTGCCGAGAAAAAAGGAAGTTGTAAAAAAATTGCGTAATAATATGCTTTCTCCATGGCTATCAAACAATTTTCTTTTTTTGCTGACTTGCCTTAAAAGTATGTATACAGTTCGTAATTTACCGTTACTCTACTTTTTGTTCTTTTTTTATAGTTTTCTCTTTAGTAAGTAGCTGTCCTTTTAACATTCCCTTATTTTACTATCCAAAAAAACTATCCCACACTGTCCTGCTTTTTTTTGCTCTTTTCCATTTTTCCTTCACTCTAAGAATTCGACAGATGCCAGCTTAAAAATAATTTCCAAAGTTATCGATAACAAATAGCTTTTCGCTTTACAATATTGACATTGTCATTAATAAATAATGAAAATTCCGTTCTCTTCTGTCTATCCAGTGACAGCTCTGTGGATGTTCTGCCAGATGAAAGTTTTTTTTAAACCTTGTTAAAACCGCAGACGTGTTCCGCAAAATCCCCTTTTTAAATGTTTTTTTCCGGATATTTGTTAAACAACTAGCTGAGTTTGTTATGTGAACGCAAAAAATAGGGTAAAACCTCTGATCAGACAGGACACGTTAAATGCAGCTTGGAAAATAAAAACTATATCCTGGAAGGAATTTCGATTTTGTTACATAGTCTCCAGAGAATTATATCCTTTTTTTGCAAAGGAAGTCACAACTTTTCAAAGAATTAAGTCCGTAGAGAAAGCCAGTAAAGAAAAAATTCCAAGAAAAATATAAAATAAAGTAGAAAAGTTTTGTGTGTTGTACTCCATACTCACATTTCATTCCATCGACAAAAACATGCACGTTTATATGTTCCTATGTTCTTAAAGAATCCCTTTAATCTTCTATTTTTTTGCAAAGATTAAATTGAGTTTCGACAGCAGCTGAAAGACAGAAAAGAAATTTCCTGTTTTTTATAATAAACTTGGCCATGATGAGCCCAAAAAGTTGTCCATCTACTTATGATACCATTTTTTGTACAAAATACTATATCGGTGAAACAATTTTGGATTTTTTAAAAGAAGCAAGTTTCTTCTTTGATTTTTTTCCTGGATTCTTTCACTGATAGGATCTCTCCACGGGAATTTCATTTTGCGGCATTCCTTTTCTAAAAAAAGTTGCAGATTTTCAGGAAATTGATTGCTTGGTAGGAAGAAGAAAAAAAAGATTTAAGTCGAAAACAAAAGGAAACACTAAACGAAAAAAAAACTCGCAACTTTCAAGTCGGCCGCAAGCTATAAAAAAGAGAAAGTTAGTGATGATGACGTTTTTTTTTCTCTCCGGTGATGGTTAGCAGTATTGTGCTGTAACTTGATTTAATAGGAATTAGGTAGGCTGCCAAAAAGGAATTCAATAGATTTAGCTTGAGATAGGGGATTCCGCGTGGGACTTTTTGATGACCTACTGTAAACCAATTGCTTTTTTTCTAAGCCGCTTCCGCTCTGGCTCAGTAAATTAAGTATAGATTAAGTATTTATTTCATTTTCTTGGGTATATTCTCTCTCTATAAAAAATTTCTTCTTCTGGTGATGGTTACTTGTAGAAGATGGACCAAAGGCGTTTGCATCACCTCCAGATGGGGACTTTCCTTCTAATCCTTTCTCGCGCCTGGTGATTGGTGTATTCATCGTTGTAGGAGCGTCTATGCTTCTTATCAACGTATTTCTTATTGCCTGCTTCCTCAAGAGACGCTCAAAAAAGAGATTGACTTCAGGTGAGAAATTTTAACTGATTTTTGTCTGTGTTTTGTGTTTGTTTTGCAGTGTACCCCAATGACAAACTTAAATTTGCCAAAATGCTGGAAGGACGAACAGACATGCTAAAAATTATAATAATTTCGTCGTCTGTTGTTGGCACAATGCTCCTCCTCCTCAATATAGTTATCGTTTCATACGTCATTTATAAGAAACGATCCAACACCAAAGGAAAACAAGAAGAGGGTACAAACAAAAACTCATTCACGATGGCTCTCCCTTTGATAACCATCTTTTGCTTTCTTTACTTTTCTCCTCACATACCAAACAGTCTCAATTAAGACAGAAAAAAACATACCATTTTCGATAAAGAATAATGACGCTAGCGAAATGAATTACAAATGTGTAATCTCTCATCTTCAATATAAAAAAGTGAAAATAAGTACCTATGATATAGATGGAAGCCCACGTATCCTAGTTTTTGAGTAGGTCTACCCAAAAGAATTCCATATTCAAAAGAATAACTGGACTCCAATAAGCTTGTTACAATTTTTTTTCTTTGAGCAACCCACACAGACGTCTAGTTAGTTGAGAATTGCTGTTCTATTGGTTGTTGAACAGACACCCTTGGTACAACATTTACACACTTGTACTCTTTGAAAAAAGGGAATAAATCATTGAGAGCTACGTGCCTCCAATATAATCCATGTTTTATTGTTTTGCAAGAAACTCCAGGAGAAAACGATGATTGCATGATAGCAGTTACAAGTATACTACCAGCATGTTCCATATAGATAGATTTTTTTTCTTACTCGTCGTAAATTGAGAATGTTAGCGACTCTTTTTTTGGTGAAGACATTAAATTGAAATCGAAGTTTGTCCTTACTCAAGCCTCTTAGAGTGTTTCCACTCATGAGTAGGAGAAAGTCTTGGTACGTGAGTGTGGTTCAAAATATGCAGGTTGAAAAATAAGTTAGCGAATGTTCTTTTTTGTATGAAGTTTTTTTTTACACAAGAAATCATTTCAGTTGTAACTTCCAGTGGTTTTGAGAGAATATTTGAGTCTTGTTGAGAATGCTATATGGTTTGAGAGCGCATCTATTTATGGCCATAAACGTCATCAATTTGTGGTGTTGGTAGTTTTTCGGGGAATTCTTGTAGTTCATCATTATAAGGGAAAAATACTGATTGTTATGTGTGTTGTTTGTGTTTCCTTTAGCGAGTGAACAGGGGAGCAGTAAATCAGCAACAATCGAAATGTACGCTCCAAGCTCGTACAATGAAACAGTGACTGGTGAGACGCTATCTTCCATATCGGAGAAAAGTGCGACCTACTCTCATGCCGAGAATCACGACGAATATATCGTAAGTTGGCTACAAGTTTAATTGTTATTTTCTTTTCTTAAAATATGGTCAGTGAGTTGATGCTTTAGTTGAGATAAACTTGTCATGGGTGCATATCTTCATAGTTTCATATGAAATATGTGGACATTTCAGTTTTATCTGGGAATCTTGCGCACGATTATCTTAAGGAATGATAAAAATGTGTATGAACAGATGGCTCATACATTTATAGTGATGAATGCTTAAGATAACTCACGCGTATGAAATGAAAAATTTAGAAGTTGAGGTTTTATATTCATAGCAATCAAGTAAACGTGTTGGAAAGAAAAATAAAACACATTTTCTGTTTGTTATTTACAGGAGGATAGTGGGAAAGGGAACGGTGTGAGTACATACCTTGTGGAACCGATCAATCATCATTCGTCAGGGTATCCGTATCCTGACGTGAGAGACGTCCGGGGAACCTTGAGATCTAGCACGTTGCCACGTCAACCCAAGCAGCATCACCTTCTTCACGGATCTCCATTAGACTTACACAGTGGTCATCCTATGCACCATGAGGACGATGGCTACCTAGATGCGCTCCGACGAAATGGCTACAATCCTGGTAAGTTACGGACAGGAAAAATACTTACAGTGGGAAAATTTGCATGAAAAGTTTTCACTTTGGAAAAAACAACAAAGTTGCATGGTAATTACGTGTCTTGGGTGCAATTTGCAGTTGAAAATTGGCCTAGTATACATAGTAACAAAAAAAGTAGAAAGCTAAAGTAGAGCGGAAGCCAAGGGAGCTTTTTTGCTCAATTTTCTGAACGTAACTGTTATAAATATTTCTGTTCGAAAATTAAATAGGAAAGCAAGTTTTTTTTTTCAAAGACTGGCGCATATGCCAACTGAGTTTTTTTTCTGAGAATAGAATGGCTCCAGGAAACTATGTGTTTAGGAAATACTCTTGGGAATATCTTTTTTCCAAAGTGAAAAAGTAAAACAGGGAGAGAAAGATGGTGATAGTGATGATAACATACTTATGTTCCACTTTTTTAACACTTTTTTTCAGGTGATAAATCACTCATGTACGGTCGCACTACACCACGAACTACAAGCCGTCCGCCACAAGTCCCTCCAATCCCAGAGCTGTACAATATCCCACCTGAAGCCCGCTATGTCCCTTGTCCGCCGCCTGGTTTCGGTGGAAGTCCAGTGGGAAATGGAAGTGTTGTTATGCCCTTAGCTCACTCCACATCACACACGATGCTAAACACAGTCCCTGTAAATGGAGGCTGCATCACGCCAACGAGCTTCCACCATCATCACCAGTCCAACGGTCACATAATCACCGCCAACGGACCCCTGTCACCAGGGAGATCCTCAATCTTAACTACATTTGCTCCCAACCCCAGTCCAAATCATGTGGAACACGAGGGTCATCTTGTATGACTTTCACAGATTCCACCCTACCTGTGTTCCACCCAACATTGAGAGTCAGACAAGCTTGTGTATAAAAATTAAGGCTGACATACTGTTTCTTGTTTTTAAAACCTTGTCGGTTCAACTGTGTCGCAACGAATAAACAAAATCATACTTAGCTACCATGTCCTAGAATTTATAGAGAGCTCTTCCAGTCAGGCATCATACAAGTCATAATATTGTTATTATACAAAAACAAATTTATATTGAAGTATTTGTGTAGATCAAGAAAAATGTATTACCATGAAACAAATCTTTTGTTAAACCATTTTGTAAATGTGTACTATAGCTACATTACCTGTAATCAATCCTACCAATATGATATACGTGCTATGAAAAATAGACTTAAAAATTGTATCAAGCTTCTTGGTAGCAGCGATTTTGCATCAAATGTTTTTGTACTTAAAACTGTATAGATTTTTTTTATTTGTTAAAATAGTTGGGCATACATACATAATAATCTGAATTAAATTAGCGGATAAAAAATACTGGACTTAAATACTTTAAAACGGGAGTAATACAGTAACCACAAACCAAAGATCTCCATCGTCAAGTTTAAAAGTAATTTTTGTAATTGTACCAGGTGACCAGACTAATATGATAGTATTGCGAGAAAAAAAATACAAAAAATTGTTCAGGATAGTTTATAGCCAGGGTGAAACCAGTTTCTGTCGTTTTTTGTAACAAAATATCTTCTCTTTGCTTTCACTTTCTGCTCATAGTTATATAGAACTGTTATATGAATTTTGTTCGGTTTGTCGTTGAAAAGAGATTGTGATAAAAAAAATAGTGTAAACGATTTTGTTCCAATGAAAGTATACTCTCTTCTTCATTCCTTCTTTGTTATGACTACTCATTAGTTTTGTGTAGATGCTAATTTACTTCATTCCTTCTTTGTTATGACTACTCATTAGTTTTGTGTTGATGCTAATTTTTCAAACTTGTTTCTCTTTTGGTATTTAGTATTTACTAAGTTAATCAAATAATGGTTCGTTAAGAAATCATGCCAGATAATCACACGTTTTTTTTGTTTGTTTATGAAAGAAAGTGGAGAAAGAATTTTTTCTATAAACAACAGCACTACAAGGGTACTATTTATGCGCAAAGAAATAATTTTGATTGTACAGATGACAATAATTGAGGAATTGTGTAATCTTAATTGACTATTTGTACAATCTTTAATTTGCTAAAGGTAGACAAAGAATTGTTTTCCTAGTTGATTACAAAAACTGTATAAAAATATGTATAATGATGAAAGTAGTGCTGGAAAAGCTAGTAGAGTTTTTTTTCTGCAGACTCAAATCAGTCATTAGTTAAACAGTGAAAAAGTATATATAATAGTATATCACAGAAAATTATTAAGTTATTATGGGTAATGTACTTAAAGATTAAAATATGTTATTGTAGTTCTAGTTCGTAGATAGCGAATAGATTAGAAAATACAAAACAATGTGTAATGAGGCATTTAAGCAGCACGAAATAGCGTCGATAAAGCTTCGTGTACATCGTATAGGAGCGATTTTTGTTGGATTAAGTTATTAGAATTAAACTTGGGAATCGACAATGTGAAAACACTCAACGGTAAAATCGCGAAGAACAAAAGAATAGAATCGCGAAGAACAGAATAAAAGAAGAACGAATGATAAGAGTGCACGGAAAATTGTCGCGAATAATCTGCTCTATAAACGTATTTTTGTAATTTTTAAAGTCAAACGGTATAAGAAAGGAAAAAGTGCCTTACCATTTCATATTTTTGATGCTTTAAAAAGTATGTAAGAATAATAAACAAATTGAAATAATAAAAACGAATAATGTGTTTAATGGCCAAGTATAAAAAATCAAAGCTTGCTGAATTTTATTTGCATTAAACATTTGGTCATACACTCTACGTCATGGGTGTTTTTTTTTTTTTTTAAATTTGACGCATGTCCTTCCGATTCATTTCATCCCAATATACAACAAAACAGCCCTCGGGTACAGCATTTCCAGTTATATTTTGTTTTCCACTTATATTTTTATAAATGAATTTGTTGAGTAAATGTGCTGATGAAGATAGAGCATGTTTAATGATCCACTAAACACGCTTATGAATGCAAAAATATATATTCAATTTGCGAAGCGAGTAGGTAAGTAAGCTTAGACTAACACAATTACGATTCGATTAAGTTCTGTATAAATCTGTTGCTTTGGAATTCGGGACTCAGAGCAATTCAGAATTCTGAGTGAGTAAGTGAATATTGCTGAAAGGTACAAGCAAAACTTTCTGCAACAATCCGATCGGAATAACATTTATCTATTATAATTTCATCATGAGGAACATATACTTTATCGTTTTGATAAACGCGCTTGTTTTAAATTTATTCATATGCAAGGTAAGGTAGCTACAAAAAGTCACAATTTTTAGTTTAACTGAAATGGATGAAAACCATGCATTACTCAGTCAAATTTTTTAGGGGTTATCTGCAGATTGTCCACCTCAATTTGAATGTTGTACCGCGACCAATGAATGCAAGAAGCCGTGTGAAGACGGATTAGATAAGTGCTGTGTCAGTGGTCAGATCACCGGAGCTCCAGAGCAGGGAACATGTATCTGCTGTAATAAGGGTACTAAATGTACAACAGCTGAAAACGGTTCGGTTGGAAGCGGTTCGACATGTGCTCCTACTCCTTGACGTAATGAATTTAACTGTATAAATTAATCGTTAATGTTAACAACGATCGAAATGTTCCTCTAACAATTGCTTGTGCATATACAAACTGTGTATGTCTTCTAATTACTATGACATCTCTGTAACAAATTAAAAGTAGTCTACAGGACTTTGTGAACTTTCTCATTACTTTTGATTCCGACGCACTTCCCCAGTCACGCACACGCCAAGACTCAAAGCACTTCCTTTCCATTGGAATATAAATACCTTCCAAGGTGAAGTATTATCGACCAAAATAGGATGGATCCAATGCACATAGAAACAATCGCACTTTTTCCTTCAATACTAATTGTTCTCCATTGTGCTATGAGCGAGCAACATCCATAAATCGGCATAATTACAAATAGAAAGTTACAGAAGAGAACCACCTCACCAAAAATGTCCATTGCTTGAACATTCATAAGTTGCAGGCATCTATACTCTCTTCTAATATTTTCAGGTTTGACTAGCTCCATATTGATTTTAAACCTTACTCTTTTAAGATTCAGCTCGTTACAAATTATTGATGTCAGTTCGTGTAGGTAAGTTATGACTATAACTATGATGAATAACATGTTGAACAATACAGCTCTCATAATATACAAATGAAAAACTATCGTGAGTAGGCCCCATGGGACGAAAGAATAGAACCTGGTCGGAATCCAATGGGCCAAAAATATAGGCGCAGTTGGTTTGAAAATGCAGAAAACACTGATGCTGCAACAAATTGCCATTGCCGCAAAACAAATGGAATATTGAAATGGTGTTGATCTGGAATGGGAACAGGAGGTGTACAGCTCTGTAACATGCGATTAATTGAAATGAATTAAATATCATTATTAGTTTTATTACGGCTTTAAATTTCTAACTTACCATTGAATCTTTTGAAATACTGTAGCACTTTATTAAGACAATCAAAAAGGCCATGTGAGTTTACAACGAAGATTCTAAAGCTTGCAATAGGCAACATTCCTTCGAACCAGAAAAACAACGCAATGGTATAGCTGGTACCGTTCATGTATTTTTTCAGCACAGTTATAAAATTAGCAAATATCCACAATACCAGTGAAATAAAACATAGTTTGTTGCGATAGTTGTCCCTAGAATTAATTGAAACTGTATACCTAGTTGTTCCTGGGTTATATGAAACAGCACATCCTCCATACTTTGTTCCATATTGGGAAAGAACTATTAGTAACTGCAAAGTTTCCTTAGTTAGCATTTTTTTATTTGGAAATGTGCGATGACTACTCACATGGAACTCTATCAATAGAATGCAAAGTTTAATCAACTGGATACCATCCGTTGTAAAAACGTAAGTAATTGTACAAGTGGGAAGAAGGGTTATTTGGTAGAATTGATTAAACTCAGGAATAGGAATACAACACCTTTTACTTTACATGTTATAGTCAAAGACTACCGGGGACATTTTAAATGAGAAATTATACCTTTTAAAATAATAGGTCAAAGTAAGAAAACGTTATACCGTGTATTCTAATTCATAGCTCAAATACCCATAAAATTGTTCGTAGTTAGAGGATGGGCATTTTAGAAACATGATTTTGCTGTACGTAGTTTGGTAAATACTTGACTGAAACATAATAATGGTTAATCGGTATACTCCTCAAAAGGTCAAATGTTGGCCATCCTGGGAATTTCACGACCTATGCGTCCTACT
>JAAXOA010000811.1:0-19396 GCA_036561885.1 Salina celebensis
ATGAGTGTCATTCGTCTTTCCAATTCTTTGCACTTTTGATTTGCAGATCTGTCTCAAGTCCGCGAACATAAGTACAAACGATCGGAGAAATCTGTCCGTGTCATGCTTAATACATTCAGTTAGAAATGTTAGGCCCGCGCCTGCAGCGCATACGTATATCACACCAAGAATTGTGGATAACGCTTGCAGTGTCAATGGATGGTAAGGTGCAACCAGAGAAGATTGTGCTTCTTCATGCGGTAGTCGTCGTAGGTCGCGAAACCATGTCGTCATCCGCTGACCATGTTGACGCAGCTCGAACCAACGACTTTAAAGTCCAAAAGCAACCCACGCAGAGAAAAGGGGATGAGACAGTTTCTCAAAAGAATTCGCGACTGTTAACATCGGAAAGATCTGCTGGCCGTTGGGTACGTACGAAATTGGACCTACCCAAAAAAATGGCGAGCTCAGGTATATTATTCTTAGGGTGGAAATTCGGTTTTCGTTCTCAACAAATGTAAAAGAATTAGTCTCATAGAACGACGAATTATGCAAGCATTTGAAAGGCTGATAAGGATCCTGCATGTCAATCTTTCCGTAACCTGGTCTACAATATGTGTCTGTAAGCTGCATAATTACATCTTCGGAGCGTTTGGATTCGCTGGCTCTCCATCCGAGCAGCCGCTTCATCCAACTTGCGTTGTTTTCAACGAGATATGGCGTTACTGTCCTTAGCTGGGTTGTTGGCAGGTAAAAATCTTCTATGGTCACCGGATACTCAGGGGGCAATACCGTAACTATATACCGACGATGATAACTCTCCACCGTAGAACATATTCAAATAAAAACATAGTAGTATCCAGAGCACGAAAATTGATCCTGTTTGTCTATTAGCCAAGGAGGGAAACGATTGTCCAATTAGTGGACGCGCTAAAGAGAAGATTAGTTTGCCAAGTGGAATCACTCGCCCGTTACTTGTGTTTATTTTGCTGAGTACACACGTGATACTAACAGTGAATGCTACTAAAGGCATCCATAAAGACTTTGGAAACGGATCAAAAATAGCTGTCCAGCGAATGCGGGTCATTGCAGATCTGCGAACAACAGTCGCAATTTTGTAATCAAAGCTTATTAGAAATGATGGTATGATCGAAAATGAAGATGATCTCGGCCTTAGGAACCATTCCTCAATATGAGCCGGTGTCTAGTATACGTTCGTGCTAGAGATATAGCCGTTATTTGAGTAGTATTCGTCCCAATTGTGTTTCAATTTCATGTTAAAGTATTGCGGTACAACATCGTGAACTGGATCTTTTCCTTCATTATATATTTGCAACAATTGAATACAACGCCAACACGATAATTGCCATTGCATTTGATGGTTTGTGTGTAGTGATTTCCACAAATTATGGATGACGGTTTCGTGTGACATTGGCAGTGGACCCAAAATATTACTGATTCTGCCTGATTTTTCAGACGTGTAGACGCAAATTAGGCACATCAGACTAACGCCATAACGCAACGTTCTCCTGTCTTGTTTTATGTACAGTCTGAGTCTGTAGTCAGAAAATAACATGTAAGACTCTGTCCATCCTGCATTCCTTTGCAAGTCTATACGAGATTTTAAAAAATTCCAAAGAATGATGAATTTGGGCCGTTCCCGCCTTAGGTCGAAGTCGACAAAGTGGTACGTTAGCGCCGTTTCGAACTCGTGTAACGTGTTTATCAAATACAAATGAACATAACATTTGTTATGTTTCTTTAGCATCCACAATGGCTGAGTATAGTTTATCCGATGAGGAGCTTTTTTATACTTCCGATCGATTTGTAGCACTAGTTTATGCGAAAGAAGATCATTCACAATGAAGGCATTTGGATACATTGCTTTTTCTTTTGTTTTAGATGCAAGATTTCCATACATTGCTGCCGTGGCTGCTGCATTTGGTCCAATCATTGTTCTTATTGTACACCCAGACAGTGTAAAATCAAACAGGTACGTAAGAGACTCCGAAAACTCGTTTGACTGAACCAGCAATATTTGAGCCACTAGGACGACGGAATGGAATGCTTCATTCATTTTGACTAGCAATTAACGAATCGCAGCAACAAACCAGGAGATATTGGGTGAAGACGCTAAACGTAACTTGTTGTAAAATAATTAAAGAATGAAGAATGTACGACAGTGGGTCTAGTCCGTCAATAATGTTTCCTTGTGACTTGTATTCACAATATTCGTACGCCTGGTCCACAATTAGTGGTGACTAAAGTGGTGCAGAACCGAGCTTGAATGTGAAAGCCCAAAAAGAATGTCATACGTTGGGTTATTAAGCGAGCAGTAGCTTTTGTAACATGTTTGTTCCGAGCATAGCAATTAAATTGTCGATTATGAGCCATAAAGTTACTTAATTGCGACTAGTATTAGTAGATTCGATCCACAGAATTGGTGTTATTTGATGGAAATTTCGAGTAATAATTCCAGAATCGATTCATATTGCATGACCAACTAAATAATTTCATGCTTCCAAAAAACCAACGATCGATACCCGAAATTAATTACTGGTGTTCATCCCATAAGCGTATTAAATCTCAAGTTCCCCCGATGCCGCAGCAATTGCTAGCACATAGCATTAGTTTGGTATAATGGCATAATTTAACATACGTCCTAAGGGAAAATAACTAACGTTACGTAACGTAAGAACGAATTATATTGTTGAATTTTGAGAATCGACACATTTTCGCGTAACCATACATTATTTGTATAAATTGGAGCAGTTGGGATTTTTCATGTTCATGCATTGAACACCAGCAATACAGCAAATTCTTTCGTTTGTCGCTAACAATCCTTAGAATTCTTTTCGTTGTCTTCATCGACGTTTCAGACAAGCAACAGATATCCAATAACATGACAAAGGCAAACAAAAATGCACTTGGTAGCGTGCTAAACGCTGCCCAGTAAATAAAACTGGGCGCAAGATCATAGCCATCTACTATCATGAAACCTCATTAGTAGCATTGAAGTCTCGTTAACGAAATACGACCTCAATTCTATAAGTAGAAATAATGAGCTCAACGAGCTCTACTGATATCACGAATAGCATTTTATCGTATTTAATGAACCATTATTGCTAACTTTAATGACGCCATTAACTAATGAACGTGATGACATGAAATCTGGGAATTGTGTCTCATGAGTTCTTATGCGTAGTCGACTATGTGTGCCAAGTTTCATCGAAATCCGCCCTAGCCTACCCGAGATCTCGTGAACACGGACGGACAGACGGACGGAAAGACGGAAAGACGGACAGACGGACAGACAGACTGACGGACAGACAGACAGACAGACGGACACACAGAAATGGCGATTTCATAAAGTAGCTTTCACTACTTAATAATTGATTTAACATGTGGGTTTTCTATCTTTTATCTATAAGAACTGAAAGAAAACTACAAAGCCCACAAGTGACGGGGTAGCTAATCTCATATTGTTGTCAGCTCTCTCCTACTCAAACAAACTTTTTACATACTGTTTGAAAATAAGAAAAGACAAAATATATGTAAAAAGCAACTGATGCAAGCTTTGCATTAATGTGATTGAAAACCCGTATATATATTTTTCTGATATGCGATATTGTGCAGCTAGAGAGAACCTCAGCACACAATGTTACGCTCGCCAATACCACGAGAAGTAGCGAGGTATAAAATACTGTTAAAACGTTGCCTTCTATTTGGATTGGAATTGGAACTGAACTTTCGTACCTGTTTGTAGCATGTAGGATGGAAACATTTCTTTCTACTCGCTGTCGAAGTTTTCTATTGCACATGACTTTAATAATGCCACTCTGCGAAATCGAATACATCCGACGGTTAAACAAGACCGAAGGAATTGCAAACTTTGCAAGAATCATAGCTTTGTAAACATCAATGTATGGATTTGTATTCCGAAACAGGCCTTGTGCAAACTTTTCGCTGTTTCTCAACAGAGCGGCCTCTAATTTCAAAACATCAAACAAGTTATCAATGTAAGCAACCTTGTTACATTGTTTCAATTTTCTAAAAATATATGAGGCTGGATTATTTATCATATTATAATTGTCTTCCCCCGCTTTAGGATTTGAATTCTCAATCAACCGATATACATCATTTCCTTTGAAGTTTTCGAAACAATTTTGATTCTCGCCAGTAGCTATTATGCATTCATCTATCAGGCCTACTGCATACTTCGACCACTTATCCTTACGCTCATACAAATATACGCAAAATGCACTCCAAAATTCTCTCTTAAAACAGTCTGACATTGTTACTCGAATAAACTCATCAGGAGGCGAATGGAGTGTGTACTTGGAGTTTAAAATATCCATCATTGTGTTTGCTGGCTTCAATTTTAAGGGTTTGGTTAATTCTGTAATATTATTACCTTGATAGCCGTAGGAAAATATAATGCCCATGAGAAGCCAAGTACCTAGAACCCACCTGAAATACTTCTGATAGGAAATTCCTTGACATAACAGAATACAATAGAGTTCATAAATTGTAAAATAAACACTCTTGTCTCGAGTTTTACTTAAAAACATTCCAGTAGCTACCGCAAATAGAAAGAGAAAGCCCCACGAATATTTATCAAACGCTGATATATATCCTTTGAAACTAAGATTTGAATACCTTGATTCAAAGCTGCAAGACAAGTAGCTGACTGGGTTTGATGTAGGTATTAGATCATTTTGCCAAAAATAGGGTAGCTCAAAAGATTCAATATAAGGCAATTCGTCAATAAATAATGCAAAGCGGAACAATTTCGTGTGATTTGGAAACATCACGTCAACCCAATTAAACTCACAAGTGTATACTGGCCAAGCGCGGTCACCTGAATTAAAGTAGTCGTCCTGAAGAACTGAACCTACTGAATAAAAAAGGAATTGATTCTTGACGCTTGTTTCAACAACCAATGATTTCCTTCCGCGGTGTGTAATGTGGTCATACAAAATCATCGAATCGCTTGCTTTTCGAAAATCGCAATCAAATTCCTTTTTATGGACGGTTTTCGATGTAGAGTGTCCCCGTTGCTTAAAAGATTCTCCACAAGTTTTCAAGATCTCATTAATTATCACATTTACAAGGTCTCCGAGATTCAGGACAAACTCGTGTTTGATTATATCCGTCTTATCATAACTTATGCTTGTCTCCCACAAAAGAACAGTGGGGGTTGTGGCGAACTTCAGTGGTTTAGCACATTGATAATCACGAAATATTACGGTACAAACAATATCGTCACACCTTACTGCCGGCGTTATGCCAGAATGAAATCGATGGGAGGACTTTACGTTCACTAGATACCAGCCCAATCGTGCAGAAGGATTCACGAGCGACCAGCCGTTAGTAAGACTCCTACGTCTCCTACCAAAGATCGTATCGATGTAAGTTTTCTCGCTTTCGCAAACCAATGTTTCATTGATACCCACAAAATATGACTTGTTTTTAGTCCAACGTATGCACTGTTCTGGATTGATAATTATTTGAGAAAGACATACGCATTTGTTATTCGTTTTTGCTTCAAAGTGAAACGTACCATAGTCAATTAGATGATAATATTTTGGTCCTGTTCTTTCATAGCAAATGAATTTGCTTTTATCAGCTGTTGGAACAAATTTCATTCGCGTCAAAATCACCGGAACTTTTAGTGGCGTAAGAGTGTAACCGTCGTCAGATCCGGTATTCGGTAATTCGTGAGTTATAATGTGCACTGTACACGATTCGAAGAGCCTAAGATTATCGTTAAGATCCAGCAGTTTTGCGTAAATGATTTGCAACATTATCAGAAGAAAAACAAATAAACGTGTATTAAAGACCATTTTGATTGACATGCAGAAAATAGCATTAGCAAGTCAGATTTTGCCCGCACTACTCGATGCTCTGGAGAAAAGCTGCTGTTGCTATTGTAGTCTAACGTCTGTTATTGACGATGTCTGGGTAGTTTATGACCCGGAACTAGGCAGACAAGCGAGAAGAAGGGGCTCACGATCAGTACCTCAGAGAACTAGAGTTTAGTTCATAATATCAATTGAATAAACTTATATCATAAAAGGTAGTTTTCATGGCCTGTACCTCCATTTCATGGCTCGAATTAAGTTCTCTGCGTTTACCAGGGATACAAAATCTTTTATAATAGGAAGGTTATATTGGGTACAAGACATTAAAACGCTAAAATGGTGAAAATGTGGCTAAAGCTTGTCTGAAATGGGCTTAAGGATTTGATTAAAGTTTTAAAATTTGGGAGAATAGAAAAGTTATGAATTATCGAAAAATCGCAGGCGCTTGCTAATGTATGTAAGTGTTTTCCCATAGAAACAATCTTGACTTCAAACCGAGCACAATGTAATTTTGAATAATTCTCTTACCTGGGTTTTGGATAATCAGTTGCAATGTGTTGGACGACTAACCCAAAAAAGAAACCCTTTTAATATACTTGATGTTGTAGTTGTGTTCTAAACGAAGCAAATAATGCTTTGGAAAATATTTCAGGTATACTTATTTTGACACATTTTCAATCGAGAGAGTGTAAAACAAATTCGTTAGGTACATCCAACACGTGGATGGTTAAGTGGCACAGCTTGACAAAAAAAATTCAACGTGCTTACTTATCTTAATCAATGCATCGCGATGAGTTAAGCATTGGATGAAATACAGTTTATGATTCATAAGAGTAAGGAAACATGTGAAAAATATGACAAAATACGGTTTGTGAAAATTGAACATTATTGGATAACATGTCATGCATTCATTTGTGAAATATTTGAAAATTTTCGCCTAATTCTTAAGCAAGATTTTGTAAAAAAAATAAAGCAAACAAACGTAAAACAAACTTACTTCTACACTTTTTTTCTCTGTGTTTCGGACTAAAATTACGTTCGGTACTGACGACCCGGTTCAACCATTTCACCATTTCGAAAGAAAAAACATTTCAAAATGCTATTCCTCAATTACCATCTCCACCGTCCAAGTTCCACACCACTTACAAAAACCGTTTCGGTTCCAACGCGCTTATTAAAATGTACATAAAATCAAAACTAACCATCCTAACTAGCTTTGTATGGATTACTGTTAAACCTTGATAACGATAATAACAGTATATCACACTCCTAGCACTGTCAACGGTTGACGGTAATATTATTGAACTGCCCATATACAATATAGTATTGTGGCATATATGATAAAATAGTTATCAGGGGTTCCGGCCGGTGGTCGTCAATGAAATAGTGGGTAACTTTAGGGTGACTTCAGGCTCAAGCTAATTCAAATAATTGGATGTCGTGTCAAGCGACATCGTTCCACTACCACCTCCTGTCTCTTCTAAAATCCTTGCCCTGTAGTACAAAAGATAATGCAATGACCCTTTTCAAATTATGATTAGTTAATTGGAAGAAGAGATGCCAAGCTCGTTAAGTCAGGAGGAAACGCTGCGTTTTCCCAGGAACAACAACTACGATCAAACGCACTAGTAGCTGTAGTCTTGTTTATTTCTCGGGATGAATTGCCCGATCAATGAAAGCTTGTTTTATTAATTCGTTAGGGAACATAACACAACTATCAAATCAATCAATTATCTTAAGTTAATCTACTGTCAAAGACTCTTGCGGAAACAACATTAATGAGAAAACAAATATTAGCTTTGCTCTGTAGCCAAGTTTAAACTGGAGCAGACTCGTCCGTACGAGTCATGCTCTAGATAAGAACTAGTTTACTTCTTCTTTATTCTCTTGTTTCTTCTTCTCGTCTTCATCACGTGAATCTACGGTTGCCCTCTCCACCTTGAAGTTGTTGTTGGTTGTGGAGGATCTCAGTAGATCCCACCCGCATCAAGGTTTTTGATGTCGAGGTTTGCTTGGCATAACATAGTGCAATTTGGAAAACGTCAAATTCTGTGCTGGCAGGTTATGTTTAATTGCGTACGTCTAGCTTAATCAGGATCGAGAGACCGATAATATCAATTAATGTCGACGATTTGATGTACAATGAACGCAGTGAGTTTTAAAGGAAGTGACTGTGGACTTCTTCTACATTATAGTTTCAACTGAAAAAAATCCGACTAGCACTAATCATATTCTCTTAATCTACTGTGTGGTATCTTGATAATGCTGTCCCTAATCAGCAGTCAGTAACATATTTTTTTTGGTTGGAGGAGATAGTAGTTGTTGTTGTCTTGTGTATTATCTTGAAAATGGTTAACCAATTTATGTTGTGTTGTGTGCAAATAACTTGCAGATGTGTTGTGTTTGTGTTGTGTGACAGCCACCCAAACATTTGTAAAAGAAATTGAAAGAATTGTGCCAAAATAGAGCTACTTTATGCCAAAAGTTCCGTATTTGTAAAGATTTTGCACATAATTGTTGTCTTGTGCTGTGTGATGTGCTTTTTGCTTTATGCGTTTTGCTAAAATGTGTTGTGATGTAGCTTTAATGCGTTCGGTTCGTGTGTTGTGTTATTGTTGTAGCGGCTAGATAATTGAATGTGTTGTTGTCGTGGTGTTGTTGTAGGATGAAACACGGCTCCTAAAAACGTGTTGTGTTGTGTGAAAGAGGTATGTGCACATGTCTGTAAATGCGTAATCCAACTCCAAAGAACTAAAACAATTTTTATTTGTGCAATACATAACACTAATTATTCTCCGAGTTATCTCAATCATGTTGTTATGTGTTTGTGGTACTCATAGTGATGATAAAATTGTTTCTGGTTTTGTAGGTGCTGAGCCACAGCGGAGAGTTCGCCGGAGTGTAATGAACCTGGGCGACACGAGAATAACGCGTTGTCTGCCGCTGCTCCTGCCATGGTGGCTACCATCACGGAGATCAAGGATGTAACGCCAAACGGGACGGGTAATGCGACTGAAACTTCAACCCCCTGGAAAGAGATTACAGCTCCAGCTGTGTATACACCGGTGACTGGATTCCCGGAGCGATTGTTGTCAGCGGTGAAACTGATTGAGGAGGCACCTGTACACATGAATGCTATGATGTGGACAGTGTTGGAAGACGATGCTCCAGTAGGAGCAATGTCGACCGCTACAATTGGACGAATTCTGTGTGTGCAACGCCGCGCGGCACAAGTAAAGGCGGCTGCGATCAGTTTTCAACGGTACATAGAAGAGCGGTATTTCCTGTAAACTACAGGAAGGGTGCTGGGATCCGAAACAAAGAAAGCAAAGCAAAACAAAAACCTAAAAAAACTAAAAGAAAAGCAGATTACATATCAAAATTGTATTTTTTAAATAGTAATAGTAAAATAACGGGTCCGGGCACTGAGACACTTGACACTTGAAACCCGGATCGCAATAGTTGTTTGTAAGTGTACATTGGTCAGATCAGGAGAGAATAATATGCACAAGCAACTCATACGGAAAATGTATGTCGCATGTGTTATCGTACCCGCTTTAATTATTCTTTTTGAAATAATGTGTTCAGATTTCATAGATGACACAGAATTTGAATATCCCGTTTGCAAAGAACAGCGTAGTAATTTAAGTGTGGATTTTGAACTACGAACTCATCAGTTGAAGGGGCACACTTTAAAGAACAGACAGAAGCTATGGTATTTGTGTCAACTCCTTTGATGAGGTTGTTCATACATATACTTTCGTTATTATGATGATAAGCATGAAGTGAAAAATAGCATAATTCATTCGGGAAAGAACAGTTATGGGCGTGAAATCCGGCCAGAAGATAAGGATAAGAAACGCTGTTTACGGTTTTTAGAATAACCGAATGAAATGAAAGAGCTACCGATCATGCATAACTATTATTGTAAAAACATCTATTGTACTATTATTGTATTATTGTAGCCGTTAATTGGTACATTTTGTATTAATGGTCCAGTTTTTTGACAGGTACAATCAGAATAATAGTAATTGATTTTGCACCAGAATTAATGATACAGTTAGTCAAGCGTAACGAATAATACTTGGAGAGTCGCTTAGTAGCAGTAACCAATTCATATATGTTGTTCAAAGTGTTGCTAAGTGAGTCAAGTTCTTTTGTTAGCATGTGGGGTGATACGAGATCAAGCGGTAATTGTTTGTTTTGACAGGAGTCCAAACGTCTCTTTTTCTACGACCTTTCAAAGCTTTTGTCATGTGCATGGGTGTATGGTTGGTAAGACTACGTTCTAAAAAGTCTAAATGGTGGTTAAGTTCCTCCGATTTCTTTCTAATGACACTTAGAAAACAAGAAGCTTTTTCGTCTACAGTGTGGTTAGTGGAATTATTAGAGCACATATAATAAGATCTGCTCCAAAGATTGTCTGACTTGGAAATAAAAGTAAATGTGTGTTTAAAAAATATGTTTGTATATTCAGAGTAGATTACTTTATCTGTAGGAGCCTCTTGAAAGAAGGCGGCGCTTGCTGCTTGAAAAGTGAAATTTTAGATACCAGCACCTTTATAGTATCGGCTGTGACGATGTTGATTTGCAGCATAATAACAGTTAGCACAACTATGTAATACGACATCTTACCTACTTTCTCCAATCTGCACTTATATAACGATCTATCTGTTTGCGGTGACGTTTGGATGGGATTGCTTCTTCATTCGTTGGAGGATTATTACAAACTGGTTGAATGTCGTCTGTTACTACAGATGCATAGTTAACGTATGGAGGTCTTATTGCATATATCTTCATTCTTTCAACATTCACTATGCAATCTTTCTTATTAGGACGTCGCAGGTGTTTACAGAGATATGTATGTGGACGTAGGAGGGAAACAACCTTTTATGGACCATCAAATGTGTGGGTGAACTGTTTTCGTATTTCTGAAATGGTGTTGACTTTCTTAATGAAAACAAGATCATCAGGTTAATAAGTAATTTCAACACGATGTTCATCTCTTTGTCGCTTCCCTCGTCGTGGTATTTTATCAAAATAAATTGTGCAAGAATACGGGATTTAACTATAATTTCAAGTCTTTGTTCGTCAGATATGGAAAGAAACTCGAACAGGTTATCGAAAGGGAACATAGGGGTCCTGCCGAATAATAATTGGAAAGGTGAGAATTCTCCTATTGATGCATTTATGGTAATATCAATTGAAAATATTATTCCACTGGTTGACCCAATGGTCCGTAGTTGCATGAGCTGTTATTTTCTCATTAATGCTACGATTTAACCTCTCTACTATGCTACATTGATGACTAAAGGGAGCAACAAAATATAGCTGTGTTCCTAACTTTTGTAACTACTCCGTAAATAGTTTACTCTTAAAATAGCTAGTGTTGTCGGCCACCAAAATTTTCGGACCTCCATGTATATATAAAACTTCATCTGCTAGAAAGGAAAAGATGGTGCTCGCCAAACCGTTCCTTAAAGCTTTCGCAATAACGTATTTGGTCAGATGGCAAATTACAATTACCACATACATACACCTGGTTAGTTTTGTCGCTTTAGGCGTTGGCCCTATTACATCAATGGAAATAATTTGGAAGGGAAATAAGGGAACATCATTGCTGACAGTTAAACCATAAGCTCTATTTAAAGGTTTTCGTAGAGCACATAAGAGGCATGATTTACAGTACAGCTCCACATCCTTGGCCAGATCAGGCTAGTAATATTTGCATTTTATCTATGCGAGTGTTCGCTTTGCAGATACATGTGAGTTGTATACCACATCGTGGTAATTTATAATTTTAAAACTTCTGAATTTCTTGGGAATACAAACTTTATAGGTTGAATTGTCAATATTATGATGTATTGAGTTACATATGCAGTAAGAAGGAATTCCCAAATCCATTTTAGTTTTGTATTGTTTGTAAATTGTTCCAAAATGTATTTCTTGTTCTGCTTGCAGAACTGTTCTAAAATTTTCTTCTGTAATAATATTAATAGACGATTCCTTTCGCATATCTGAAGTGATACCTTCCGATAAACGGGAGAGTACGTCCGATATTTGCTTTTCACCGGGTACTAGAACAATATTTAAGTTGTGAAAATCTAGTAAAAAAATATTCTAGCCATTCTTCCGGTTCTCGGTTTGTAATTCTTAAATAGATAAAATAGACTTTGATTATCTACATAAAAAGTTATTTTTTGATTATAGACCATGTCTTTGAAATGCTGTAATATTAGCATAACACAATTTGCTTCTCTGGTGTTACTGTCCAATACTTTTTCAGCGTTAATGTGTAATTTGCTGTAATATTCTACTGCATAAATTGTACCATCTTCCTGTGTTTGACAGAGCACTCCACCGGAAGCAATTAAACTTGCGTCACAATATATATGTATATCTTTTGTAGGGTAAAAATGTCTTAAAACGGTATTCCGTCAAGGCTTTCTTTAAAGTTTCAAATGCCTGTTGTTGTTCATGGGCCCAAATGAAAGGAATGTCGTTTCTTGTTAACCGATGTAGGGTTCCGCAATTTTGGAATATTTATAAATGAAGTTTCGTTAAAATCATTTTAATCCAAGGAAGCTCTTCACCATCGTTTTATCGCTGGGAGCTGGCATGGCAAGGACTGCGTTTAAAAGGGATCGTTTAGGTTCTGTACCATGTTTAGTAATCCTAAAACATCCAAAGCTTCCTATAGCAAAATGGCATTTTTCTACGCGGATTACCATGTGGTTAGTACGCATCTTATCAAAAAGTAACCTTAAGTGTTTCAAATGTTCTGAAGGATTTTAAAAATATCATAATATCATCGATGTAATTGATTAAAAATTTATATAAATAGTTGTCGAGAATTTTACGTACGGCAAAACTAAAATGTCTTGCAGAGTGTATAGATCCTTGTGGGAGGATAAATGTACTCAAACTCGTATTGTGATAAATGTATGTGGAAAGCTAGTTTATGTGCACTCTCTTTTGTAATAGGAATTTGACTAAATCCGGATGCTAGGTCAACGACACTATAAATTTGAGAGCCTTTCAGAATATGGAAGATATGTAAAGACGGGAGATTTTGTATTCTCCATCGGTTAGTAGTTTATTTATCCGTTTGTAATTGACTGTAATTCTCAATCCATCCGTTTTCTTTCCTACTATGACGATGGGGAGAAGTGGGTCTTCTGTTAATGAATTGAAAAATGCTCCCAATACTGATTTATCAGGGTCCTGACCACATGTAGCTGGAAATGACTTAACATTCACATCTATCTCTGGGGAAATTGGGGCTTTAGTTTTTAACGATTCATGAAACGGGTTTGCTGGGGGCGTATGAGAATGATCTATTGGGGCTGTAGGACTCTGGGGCTATCTGCAATAGTGGCCGAAGGGGCTTGTTCGTCGATTTGTAGGAATGGATGAGAAATATCTATTGAGTCAGGGGTTATGCGATTTAATAATAAAAGTTTTTCTTGTTCACGTACCTTTTGTCGTTCTTCACAAGCAAACTTTCGCGGATCAGAAGTGAATAGTAATGGCTTATCTTTACCTTTACTTCTAGTCCTGTTACCAGTTGGGGTTGGGTCAACGCCAGCGTCTTCGAGAGGAACGCCCGGTCGTTGGTTCGACATCAACACTCACCATAAGAATGATCAGGCCTTACTTTAAATGAGTGTCAATGAAGGAGCACGTGTTCACGAGAGTACACGGGGACACGTTTTTGACATACTTCACACAACCATTTCGACCCGAAATCCAAAAAAAGTACAAGGGAATTCACCAAACTCGTTGGGCACCATGTAATATGTTAATAGATATGACTGTTTATTTGATGTTCATATGTGAAAGTAAAGTTTGGACACAAGATAATATTATTACTCATTTATTTGACAGCCGAACTCGTACTGGCACTTCAGTGTTAGTATTCGTAAGTATACACCTGGGCCCATAGTGATAGTGGGCGTTATGTTCTAACGTCCACCTTTCATCTATTCTTATCTACTTTACGTATCATTATTCATTATACTTTTACATCAGCTTTTAAAGGACTCTTCATCAAACGAAGCAAACCTGGTTTCTTTGGCGAAGAGATAGATAGGTTCGTCGGTCAATGCGAGAGAGATTATCTGTTAAATAGTAAAAGTTTAAACCGTTGTAAATTACCATTTCTGTCGCAAAAAGTGTGTATATATAGGTTTTCTGAAGAATTTGCCATGATTTGTGGTGGTCCCTGCAGGTTTTGTATAGAACAACTGGGGAAAATGTTTATATGAAAATAACTAACATTGCGTGATAGGGATTAAAACCATTCTGTGAAAGGTTCGTGGAGTTCAAATAGAGGGATAAAGATTCTGTGTATTACTTTAATGGAGCACATGTTGAGTTGTTGTTGTTATAGTTTGTTTGGCTCGTGTTCTCACCTGTGAGAGAAGAAATTAGACCTAAATCGCTGTCAATTGTATAGATCACAAGAAAATTTTTAATAATTTTGAACAAAAATAATAAAATAGACATCGTCAAAAAAGAAGAAGAATTTGAAATTAATTTTAAATACGAAGTAGCCGAAGGCAAACACGAGAATTTAAATGTGAGTGAATCGAGTGATATTAATATAGAAATTGTTGATTGGCAGCAAATCACACAAGAAAAGAAAATGTTACTAGAAACACTACAGGGTCAACTGATAGTCTTTCCCGACCACCACCAACGAAGTCAGTAGAACTTATTTTTCAGTTTTCCGAAGGAACCTAAATAGTCCTCATGCCATGCCCGACACTTTTAAACATAATTTTTGTTGTGTATTTTTCTTCAGGATGTTCCGGGTAACGCCAACGCTGTGTAGCCTTTGAAACACTAGATTTCCAAATAGGCAGCTCTGTGAAGACCATGTTAACAAACTGCACAGAGATGAACTCCCTCCTCGCTGTCGGTTTTGTAAAAAGCGATTCAAAGCTAAGAGCAACAAACACTAGAAAATCCATGAAAAATCTCGGTTCTCTGATCCTGGGTCGTTTGAGTGCGACATTTGCGGAAAATTGTATCACCTCAAGGAGAGCTTACGCCATCACCGGAACAACACTCATCTTGGAATTGTAAAACGACGACAGACGACTTCCAATGTAGTTGGACGGCTTCATTCCAAGACTGGAGTTACAAGCCCCAATCGAAGGAAGAATAGCGAGGAGGAATGCAGACGCCTCTCATGCGGGAGGTCATTTCCCTACATAAGCGCTCTAAAGGAGCACATGACTCGTCACACAGGTAAAATTAATAAAATCTACCATAAATACTCTTAACATGTTCTCTTTCAAATTGAGTGATGGAGAGAAAAAACTCATTGTCAGGATTTTGAAGTAAATTAATTTAATGCATATGATACACTTCTAGATGAACGACCATTTTCCTGTCGATACTGTGGAAAATCGTACAAATTTCAGTCCAGCATGAAGTACCACGTCCACAAGGCCGATGAGCAAGGACTTCCGGTTAGGAAATAGCGAAGAAAAATGGAACCAATTGCTTGTGCAATTTGTGGGAAATCATTCAATGTTCCAAGCCAGTTGGAAACTCATATGTATCTCCATACCGGCGGCGGCTTACCTCACAAGTGTACTTTGTGCGACAAGAAATACAGGTTCGCTAATGAACTTCGATATCACATAGCAGCAAGCCACAAGTTTCCCGACCCATCAGGTCTGCGGACGTTCGAATGCAGAATATGCGGCAATCCCGGATTCCGAACATCCCCCGAAATAACACGTCACATAGTAAAGATTCATGGATACAAACTCAAAGGAAATCAGGATTCCGTCAAGCCATTTGCATGCGGAGTTTGCGGAAAACCATTTTACCTTGGAATTGGAGCTGTTATTTGTGCTGTACTTTGCCACGATCCTGCTTCACTGCAAAAGAAAATGTTTCGTCACAAGTGTCCATACTGTCCTGACCACTTTGGGTTCCACTGTCTCAGCCTGTTCAGAAAACACGTAGAAAGTGAACACCCGCATGAGCCAGTTCCACGTAACGTCAAAAATAACCATTACTACAAAGATTCATTTAAGAAACTTCGATCTGTAAGCTGGGATAGGAAGAGACACGAGGAATTAAGAAGGGGGACGGGAGTGCCACAAGAAGTGCTACAAAGTCCGTTTCCACTTTTTATGTCAAATTTGAGAAACGGCCAGAGTTACACTGCTCCTATAAACCACTCAAACTTTACAAACCGGATGTCGAAGATGAAGTTGCTCACCGTAAGACTAAACGTAAATGTAAGACGGACATCGATCACGAGGACCACGTGTGGAGAATCGTTTTTAAGTTCCAGAAAGTTCTCAATTCACGTTAAAGCTTGTAAAAATAAGTTTAAAATCAGAAGCTCAATTTCTTTACCGAAAGTGTTCCCCTATCGGTCACAAGACACCACTGAGACTGATCCCCGTTTTATTGCATTAGCCAACCTGGACCCACGGTTGCGCCGTAACCGAGTGACTAAAGAAATCGAACGTCTGTCTAAAACGTTCAAACCTGATATAACACGTGTAGTATTCTCAGATAGTGGGGCCGTTAGAAGGATTCTTAATTTTCAACGTGTATCTGTGTATGTGACAAGGCTAAAACAGGGAGACGTTGATAAAGATGAATCTAAATGATAGATTTGAATTGGTTAATATAACAGATTATTTTCATGTTTTGCGAAAATTGTGCAAGGGTCATTTATTAGGGAAGAATAGCTTAAATTGCAATAAACCAGCTAGTAAGCAGACATGTGCACCTAGGCCTTTCACACAACACAACACATTTCTGGAAGTCGTCTTTCAGCTCACAACAAGACACAACAACAACACATTGCAAGATATCCTGGCTACAACAAGAACACAACACACATACCAAGCGCTACAACACAACAAGTCAGACCACAACACATGTGCTGAAAAGTTTGAAACACAGCACAACACAACAAGTTCATAGGAAAAATTGAAAAAAATATATGAATTTTATGTAAAAATAGGAAAATTATGCCACAATTGCACACATTTTTACACATTTCCATCCTCATAATTTTTTGTGTTTTCATCGGTTGTCACACAACAAAAACACATCATCTAGTGAATTGCACACAACACAACAACAAGTTCTTAAAAGCTTCTGAGGTTAAACACAACACAACAACAAGACATAGTGGCAAAAATTAGGGTGTCACAAGTTGTCACAAATTACAACAACTTGTTTTGCACACCTCTGCTAGTAAGGAAGCTTCTTAATTCATTTTTTTAAATTGTACTCACACCGTTAGACTGAACTTAAGTAGAAAAATATGGTATTAAAAATAAACTTGAATTTGAAATATTAAATTCGTGTGAACTTAAATATTGTTGATATTTAGTATTTAATTAGATTCATGTGATATTATTACATGTGTGTAAGTTTCATGATCCTGGGTTCACAAATCATTCATGACCACCTTAAACGTTTCAACGCTTTACGTTACGTTTCAACGTCATATTTTGCTGTAAAAATGTTACCTAGTGGACTTGCAGACTTGTAAATAAATATCTGACCAGCAGTAACGGGCTACTTACATTTAATTAATGCCTACACGTCCACAAAGCTATTCAGTGCACATCAAGTAGTACACCGTTAAATTCGATTTGATACATTGAATAATATGAACATAGAAATTATATTTCTCATATAACTTTCTGAACAAAAATCAATATGATTATCACTCGACCGAGTATATCTCGAGCAGTTGATCTTATTAATTCTGGGTAAAACCTCCCAGCTCAGCCAAGTATTGAGCACTCATTGCAACCTTAGAATCAACAAGCCGACCATGAAATTAGTAAGTCAACTAGGTTTAGCGATTTCCGGTGACATTCCAATTACGCCAAACGAAAACCTCAATCTGTTTCCTTCCTTGCTTGCGGTTACATTATTTCAAAGAGATTCTTTTTGAAATGAGAAGGTTTTTTGTTTGCTTCATGTATGTAAAGCGGTTAGCAACTCATTTAGGAGGAATTTTCCGGCTTTAGATGTATGAGTATTTTTGCCCTTTATATCATTGTTACAAATTTTTGGTTGATGATGTTTGTTCAAATCAGCTCTAGAGGAAAGAATAATATCAATGACAATCAAATCAATCTCAGTTTTATGAGATCGCTGGCTGCGTCTGGACGTCAGTCTTTCTGTGGCTGATCTACTGACGTTCCGTTTGACTGATTTCAACCAAATTTGGCAGGTCCTCTAGTAATAATAATAATAATAATTTGAAGTGTACAGTCACATGTCGATTAACTTGTATTGAAATTTTCTGTATTGGACACATTGGGTGAGTTCACACTCTAAAAGTATTCCTTAAAAAATTACACATTAGTACAAAAATTACACATTAGTACATTGTATCTTTGACCAACAAAGGGGAAGCAAAGTGCGACGATGACTCTGCTAAAACATCAGTTGTTCTGGTTGATATTCCTGGTAAGTCCGCAAAAATAAGTATTCCCGGAGCGTATGTATGTATGGTTTGCCCACCTAAATGTGTGTGTGTTTGAAACTTTATGTTCATATGTTAATATATTTCAGCGATTTTCGTAAATTTTAGTTTCAATTCATTCATTAGGGAACTGTGATGGAGGGGTTTCCATGATAGTTACAATTACACTTTTGAGATTTGTTAGAGAAGTGCCATTTACTGAGTTAGTTTTATGCAGCCCAAAGACCGAATCCTTCTTCTCTGTTTATAAGTCTGACATCTTCTCCTTCTGCTACACACAGTTATGTGCTGGCATTGTAATGTTATCCCGATATATAGTCATTTACAGTGTACATCCGACTATGTTCCCCCTTTTTTTAAACTGTCTCGTTGTTAATCAGGATAAGAGAATCAGTGTGTTATTTGTACAATAATTGGGAAATAGAGCATACAGCATAGTTCAACCGCTAACCTCAGATTCAACTCACAGTTGTACCTTGTTTGAATGCATTGACAGCCTGTGACAGTTTAGCAAATATAATTTAAAAACTTATATTATAGAAATGTACCATCTTAAACTGCAGTTGCTGTTTGCGGTCTGTTCGTTATGGCTAATAGCCAAAGTTTTGCGAAGACCTGACTCTGAGGTGACGGAGCCAGCCCCCTCAAACGGTCTCAGTTACGTATTGACTAATGGAGGCCCTGTTTTTCTGGTATTGGTCGCGGCAGGAGCAACTTTTGCATTTTGTCACGTGAAATGTAAGAACAGACGCACAGAAGACTCGAAACTTTTTGAAATAGTGGAGGCGGAATTCATCCAGGGCCAAGAAATCACTTCACTTACGGGGACTGAATTTACGCGGACTATTATTCAAGATTTGACAAGATTGGCATATGATTCTACCTATGAAATTGACCGGAAATGTTTTTCTATTGGTAATGAGAATGACGAAACGCCAATATGGTTGTGAATTTTACAAAATAGTATTCACATTTTCGTTTTAGACTTATCAGTAAACATGGGCTCGGGGACATTTGGCACTGTGTGTTTAGCAAAAATTGTGAAAAACAACAAAACGGTTTGGAC
>JAAXOA010000812.1:0-19379 GCA_036561885.1 Salina celebensis
CAGGACGGTATGCTGCGTCAGCATGTCTCCTACTTTTTCCCACTGTCGCATCAACTGTTCATATGCAATTCATGTCAGTTTTCTGTCACAGTGATCATCCCAAATAAACGTTCAGCAGAACGACAACGGTAGTCATAAAATGCGATCTCAGTATTTTTCTTCTTCGTTTGTTTCACATACTTTTCTAAATTTATCTTCTTCATTGTTTCTCTTGCAGTATGTACACAACCAACGCAATCCAAAAAAAAATTATGACGGTGTCACTTGTTTTTACACCATTCCATCTAATGTGATTCATTTTTTTGTTGTCGATATCACCGAAAGTGTTTACTCATTAGACACATAACATGTCGCGTCTGTTTCGTTCAGTTTAGAGAGCGAATCATCTTCTTGTGAACTTGAGTTTTGTTAGGGTGTAATCTAATAGCCACGTTCGGCTGATTTTTATCCTGCCAGTTATGGAGAAAGTGAGTTTGGCCAGGACAACTTTCTTATTAGCCATAGTCTTTGTTATTAAACGGCTACAATAAAACACAACAAGAAAATCGGCAGTAGTGGAGCATCTTGTTGACTAAAAAAGGCTTCTAGGCATACCAGTAGAGAGCATGTACATAACATTTTTCTTGAATGATGCCAAAACATTTTCAACTTGTTTCCTGTTTTTTTTCTTTACAAAGAACTAAGGGAGAAATGCATATAGGAAGAAACACATTATAGTGTATTGTCGTCTCACCAGTATTATCTTGTTTAAAGGAAAGTTTATTTACCTTCATCAGTAGAAGGAGCATAATCATCTTCTTTGGCGGTAGAGGTGGTGTTTTTAAGCAACTAACTTTGTCTTCTTGACTTGACTAGTTGACTGGTACTTTTTTTCTCAAGCTTAAATACTAAATTCTTTTGGAAAGACAAAAAACTTTCCCCCTAGTTTTACCCCTAGTCTCTTTTTAGTTGTTACTCAATAGTTGTTGTAATCATACAAGCCCATAGACATAATGTGTTTTCATGTTGGCTAGAGTGTATAACGAATAAAGCTGTGAAGCTTATAAATACGAAGCTGATTTGTTCAGTGATCGAAGAACGCTTTCCTGTAAACGAAACAATACACCTCTACAGTCTGGTTATACTGCAGAGTATTTCATCAAGAATGAAGATGACATACTACATACCATACAATAAAATTGGGGCCTGGTGGGCACCTGCTAGAAGTGGATTTAGCATGGGTTTTCCAATGATAAGTCGCATGTAAAGCAAACATTCAACTGAAAAAAGTTGACACCTGCCAAGCGCCTTCAGAAATGTCATCATCGAGCCAGTCATAAGTAAATGAACAGCACTGACCTGCTAGCTCGTTCCAATGATATATCGCACGTCATGTTAAAATACATGTTTCGAAATACAGGTCCTCAAAGGAATCCTTTAAAGTGGACGTGGACACATGAAAAACAATTGTTGAAATCGGTCAAACGGTACGAACTGTAAAGCAAGTACGGACGGACAGACACAACCGTCGATTTCATAAAATCCTGAACATAGTTCAGCTTCGTAATAAAAAACAACAACTTGTTTTTGGGCACCACACATACACACATGTCAAAAAATAACAAGTTTTGTCAGATCCCTGTGCTGATGCACAATTAGGAAGTGTAATCCGTCTTGGCTCTTTCAACTTATTCTCATCCTTCCTTGCAACATTCTTACTACTCGGGCGACTAAGAAAAAAAAACACTATAACAACAACGGTTTCTCAATTACAACAAATGGTTGGCAAAAACCAAGCAGGAGTAAAAGAAGAAAGTCATTTTAGGGAAGACAGAAAATGACAGAGATACTTTCTTCTTTATTTTCTTCCCTTATTTTTTATTTATTGGGGATGACAACGTTTGAATTTTGAGCAGCAGGGAAAGACTTCTTCGTACAGTGGCTTTTAAGGAGTATCTAGAAAAAAGAAAACTTACAATTAGTCTAGATTACCAGCTGGGGAAAGTTTTGCTAACACTGTAACAAGGAAAACATAAAAGGGAAGTTGTTTAAAAATGAGTTTTGGAAATGTGCTCACAGACGGGATTTAGTTGACAAAGCAGGCAATCGTACATTAACGTATTGACGGGTGAAATATAGAGACTAGAATGTAGATTATAAAACTTTTTCGATATTTTAATATATTCACTCATGACACTTCCTTTTTGTAAATGGAAGTCAGAATATGACGGTTTTACTTGATTCATTCATATGCGGATGACGTAAAGTTTGAAAAAGTCAACAGTTTCTCAATTGTATTCTGATGTTTTCCATAGACTAGCAATTTTTTTTACCACTACTCCTGCATTCTTCCTTACCTCGGTGCGCTCAGATAGAAAGATGAATTGATAGACACACATAAAGCAAGTGACTATATCTGATTGGTAGGTAAACCTTTTGGGAAAAGGAATGAAAAAGTCATGCACCAGAATGACGACAATGACAATGCCAGTCGTTACCTAAAACGTACCTGGGCGACAAGTCAGCAAAGAAAAGGATGCCTTTTTCGTGAGTACCATCATGCCGAAATAGGAAGTGTGTAAAAAAATCAAAAAAAGGAAGATGTTTGATGATGATGATGTTCGTAACAGCTCATACATGGCATGCTTGATGATCCGTAGACGAAAATCCACTTCCTATTTTTACATCGCTTCCGTCCTTTCTCTCTCCGCTCGTCAATATAATCCATCCATTGAGCATACCAGCTCAAGAGCTGTTTTCTTTTTCCCTTTTTTCTCTCTTGTGCACCACGCATTCAAGAAGAAGATATAATATAAGTTATGTGTGACCATCGAGTGCATCCTTTCTCACCAAAATCACCGACAAAATAAGTTGAAGACGCTCCTTCAAAAGCACAAGAATATTTCCTCAAGATATAAAAAACCCTTGTTGTTAATGTCGCCTATACCAACGGCATCCTATTTAGCTTAATGCCATCAAGCGAGCACACACAATGACTCAATATCCACCGGAATCATAGTCCTCAAGTAGATTTACCATGTGCTGTTCACTAATGATTGTAAAGCACTTGAAGGCATAGGAAAAAGTAAGACACAAATCATTAACAGAATGCATATCAGCAACCATGGCCTGGAATAATTTCCATAGTATTTTGTTACTTGCATTGAATTCAGTGGATTTTCAATATTACATCACTTCCACTGCCATTTCCCATTTTCACAGCGACACTGTGTCTGATGAGCAGGGAGGAGGACGACATGTGCGCTGGATTTGGAGTTAAAGTAGTTGTAGGGTGTAAGACATTCGTATTGATTTACAAATAATATGGCATGCTTTTGTCAGCTCAGATCATAAAATTTCTAAACTACATTTTCACTCTTCGTCTGGTTGTTCCACAAGCACTTCTACGTTATTCATGGTGAGAGTTGCTTCCACGCTATATTACAGCTCTAGTGGAGGGGAAGAATGAGGTGGAATCTAAATACCTCATTTCCTCTTCTACTCTTACTACCACGCCGTATGCTTTATCTTCATCCTCCTTTCTTTTCAAAGATCCTTTTTCCAAGAAGGATAAAGACTTGAAGAAAAGCAAAAGCGAATTTCACTACTTTCCTTTTTTTTTTGAGTACCTCTTATAAATAAAATGTTTCCTTCCATAACGCGCACTTACAGCTAAAAAAATTCCACAGACATATTGAGTGTATATGGTTTTTTTCGAATTTTTTTCACTCTCTAACAACAGGATCTATTTGGGAACAAAATGGAAAAGATTTTCTCTTCTTTGCTCTAGGGGATTTAGAAAGCATGCATGCCAAATTCCACTCACTTGCACACCACCACAACAACAACATTACTAGTACTCATCATCGCCAGATATCAGACAGGTTTTTTTTCAGAGTTACCGAATAAGTAATCTGCTTTGGTGCAAGTGATTGCTGTACTTCGTGATAGTGAATATCTTAAAAATCCGACTTTATGACTTTCACTGAATTTCTTAGCTAGAGGAATCATGTCATCTTGATTGTGTTTGTGCTACATTGGTTTGTGAGTTTCAAAACACAACTTTCACGACTTTATAACAACTGTTGAGTAGTGAAAGCATAAAAATACTCAAACATACACATTATAATGCCATTAACAACACTAGGAAAAACAGAAGCTCTGGTTGGAAGTTTGATGAGATCATCCAGGTTGCCTACGAGACCAAAACTCGTTTACATTTGATCACTGTCATCAACATGCAAGAATATTTTCTTGACAGTCTCTAGAGGCTATACAAAGCAAGCATGTTATTTTCAAGTCAACCAAATTTTCAACTTTCTTTTGATAACGTCTTTATACATTTCCAGGGCTGATCAAGAGTCAGCGCCAGTTTGTTTATTTTCCATACGATTTAAGTGTTAAGTACGCAAATATGTTTAAATGTGAATCAACTATTAAACTTATTTTTTTCATAGAATAGAACTATCACGCACGCACCATGAAGCAAAGATTACCATAAGGAAACTGTCTTATTACCATGATTTAGAACAACTTTTTTTTTCGGTTTGCATAGTCAGCTTTAGGCTTTGAGTATAATTATCCTCATGTCAAGATGAGTTTACAAGGCCTTTAGGGAGTATTTCTTCTTCGTTAAAAATAAGATCTTTAAGGATCTTTCTCCAGTGGAAACCGTATTGCTCGCGTTTGTAATCAAGTAGAAGACGTCGTTCTCGTGTCGCACTTTAACTAAACTTTTTTGGTTCATGTTTTCAAAAAAACTTTTAATTGAGTTCAGTTTTCTATTCGCCACTTGTTCCGCTATTCATGCACAACTTAAGGGAACATTGGGAATACTGAATATTTATAAAAGTTGAATCAGTTTTCCATCAACAGCATAACATTGTACAACTGAAAATAGAAGTTGCGTCGTTGCGTGCATAGTAAAGGAAGAAAAACATCAAGTGGAGTGAAACTATCCGAAAGACTTCAATGTCCCGTTTAAAATGAAGAGACACGTAAATGTATCACAAGGTTATCATGAAAATCATGAGAAAATATACGTTTCAACTTCACACTCGTTAAAACTAATAAAATTGAAATTCCTCTCATGGAAACCATTTATCTCTCTTTCCCGACTAGAGATTTCGGCCAAGTTTTTGACGAGGCTTAGCCTAACATTTTAATAAGTTATCTTGCAACATTACAATTAAGATAACCTTGGTGCACTTTCTTCAAATCAGTTTCAGTCTTTTGCTACTCTCAGCCTTTGCCATTTAGAGGCTTAAAGCAATAGTAGAGTAGGGCAAGCTGATATCTTCTCCAAGCTTTCGAGAACGCTGTTATTTTTTATTAATCTGAAACAAAGACGGCTCCTAGTTAAGCTTGTGAAAGTATGTTAATGGGCCATATCTTTTGGAAAGTTGGTATGTCTTACCAGCATTATTAATTCAGTACAAAATGGAGTTACACATTTTATAAGAGAGAAACCTTACTGAACTAATTTTGTGCTCTCTTTTTGATGATTATGATCATAATACTATAGAAACCAGATATAATGACTCTACAGTCAGACCCTCTTTCTTTTCCAGGATTTTCGTTCCATCATCCTATCAAGCAAGTTGTGCGCTTTTACATTTAATAGTAGAGCATTAAAAATCGTCATTATCACGACGAATCCTGCACTTTACAAAATGCTGACATTTTTACCATATTATATTGTTGGTGATCTTCATTATTTCCTTGATTCCATCCAAAACTCTTAATGCACAGTACAAGTTAATGCACAAGGAATTTTGCATGACACACAAGCAATGAAAAGGTCCTGACTTCAAAAGTTCATATCAACAGATTACTTCAAATTGTGCCATACTCACTTCAATTTTCATATATTAAACTCTTGTATGTCATTGTTACTATTAACCGAGACTGAAACATGTCGAATCTAACATACCAAACGTCCCACTTTCTCTGCTACATGGCCACCGTACTGTGCAAATAATTACGTCCAAACTGATGTGAAAAAATGTATACCGGATAAAATTCATGGAGACATAACCTCAAAGAAAGGAACTCATAGGTGTATTTTAGCAGATCGGTCGTACAGGAAATGTAAAAGGGAAACAGCGAATGGCCGGATACTCTGGATCATTTTTTCAGAAACAGTGGTAATATAATAGCGATATGAATGGACTTTTAGTGTTTTTGATGTCGTCGTTTTTTCTTTTTCCTTTACTACCCACCCACACACATCCACCTTATACGTTTTTTACATTTTAATAATCGACAGCTAAAAATATGTTGCATACGGTTGGAATGGAGTTCTCGCAAGTGGCGGAAGTGTAAGATTTATTGAGGGCCATTTTATCCCTTCTATGGGGAATTAATCCTACATGGACAACCATTAAGACCTTCATGACATCACATAAAATAGATAAGCAGACAAAAAAGCTATTATGCTTTTGTTTTACCTGTTTCACTAGTGACCTGGACCTCTACTTATATTTATTTACCTCCAGAAATAAACGAGAAAAGGCTTTGTTGCGTAGCGTTGAAAAACTCCATTACCGAAAAGCCCATTTTGCCCGTGTCATGCCAAAAATCAATGACTGTTATGGTATCCGTTAATTAATAACCTTTAGCAGGGAGTTGCATACCTTAATGCAATTTTTTTCTGACATTCCGACACCGGTAAATTTTCAACACTACTTACGCGCTCTGTAATATACAAAGGATTACGGAGTTGATAGTTGACAGAAACGAAGTCATAAACATAAATAAATGCTCTGCTACGTTGCAAAATGCATATATAAACTAACTGACTGAATGGTATCCGTTAATTAATAACCTTTAGCAGGGAGTTGCATACCTTAATGCAATTTTTTTCTGACATTCCGACACCGGTAAATTTTCAACACTACTTACGCGCTCTGTAATATACAAAGCATTACGGAGTTGATAGTTGACAGAAACGAAGTCATAAACATAAATAAATGCTCTGCTACGTTGCAAAATGCATATATACACTAACTGACTGAGTTAAGGCATTGGAATCATTCGCAAATCGTTAACAAGGTTGAATGACCTTCGTTTGTTTTCAATTTGATTTGGAAGACCTAGAAAAAAAAAGTTGAAATGGGACGACATCAAAATTCCTAGGAGAGGGTTTTTTTATTTTTGAAAAGGCACTGGCATTTGTTATAACACCAGGGTTTTTTGGCTCACAACACCGTCATTTTCGTCCTAATTTTTTGCTTGATGTATCTGCAATCAGAACGTTCCCAAAGTACAAGTGGTAATTCGCAGGACCTTTGAAGATAACCAAGCGTTAAAAAGTGGGTCATCCTCTGTGTTCCCCCAACGGTAAAGCCTTTCTTTTTCTTTT
The DNA here is from genome assembly GCA_036561885.1 of Salina celebensis. Taxonomy (NCBI): domain Eukaryota; kingdom Metazoa; phylum Arthropoda; class Collembola; order Entomobryomorpha; family Paronellidae; genus Salina; species Salina celebensis. The sequence goes on from JAAXOA010000812.1 coordinate 7,343, forward strand.
TATTGAGAGGCAACATTTACACCGTGTAGCGGCGTGTCCCTAGTTGACAATGAAGTTATCAGTATCCATCTGTCATATTTTTTGTTCGCTCAGTTTTTGAAGCACGTACACTCCTTGAAACCTGATTTTTACACTGTCGCTGTACATGGTAGACAAACAACTAACGATTTATTTTTTGCTTTGTAGTCTCTCTAGACTATTGTATCTCGTATCTACTATAGACAGCACAAAATGATAACACTTAACTGTACCGCAGGGATTATATATTGTTTCGAGATTCTTCTTTGTACCTTCCCATATCATCGTCATCATTTCACATATCATGAGTTGCTTCCGGCGGACATCAAATACAGAGACCGTATCTTTTATAAGCAAAATTTACAACTTGTCAAGCATTTAGTTTGGAAGTTGTTGCAAAAACACTCAAGCGATACATCGCATCCTCTAATCTGGATACACAGATACGTCTGACATCTTACCGCCATCTGTGCTAACATTTTTTTACTTGTAACTTTCACCAACGGCTTCATACGTAAAAAATTACTTTGCTAGTGTCACATTTACTCAACTTTGTACAGTAGTATTAGAGAAAAAGAGATGGGATCATCAAATTATGTAGCTAAATGAAATAAAGAAGAAAGTTAACGAACAGAGGTTATAACTGAAACTGTTTGTGTGATCCTCGGATTATTATTTTGTCTTCAAGTTATTGCTCTTCAGACAAGCGTGACTTCCTTGAAGAAAGTTAAAGAAACGAATAGCGTTTTTGGAACACATCAGATTCTATACAGTGTTGTTTGAAACTGTTCGTTTTTATTAAGCGCTACGTAGCAAGCCTTTTAAGATCACTTGGTGTTGTCTATACGGTTCCCCGTATATCCGTATGTGGACAGCGTAGCGCTCATAAAGACGCATAAACCGATTGAGCTGAAATTTTCTAGGCTGAGCACAATAGAATTTGTCTGTAGATCCTAAACGGTTCAAACGACTAAGGGTAAGTTGTTTACAGGTTCCATAACTAATCAAAAGGGTAGCAGAGCTTAATTACAGCGTTGCACGAATTTATTAGATTCTACGACTTATATAAGTACACAATACATGCAAGATGCCATCATGAAACAGAAGTTTGCGAGTTGTTTTTTAACAAAGAAATACGCAAGCCTTCTTGTCTGCCATCAATCGGGTCAAATCTCAAAGTTTGAAGGTGCCACGAACTCATGCGCTACTTTTTTTAACGCTCTGCAAAAAAAAAAAAAAGTTTCCCGGAGAAGCGGAAACTAGGTCGAATTTATTAGAGCCATTAAATTGCATAGTTTTCTATTTGAAACAATAGTTCAGATAGTAAATGATACAGTTGTATAACGGTCTGAATCTTGTCCTTTTGTTTAATTGATCCTTCATCGAGTAGGTAGAGTGTTGACTTGTCTAAAGAATGCCAGAACAAATGGTTTTCTTTGAAAATCCACTGGAATGATTACTCCTTTGTAGACTCAAATTTCTCCTGCCGATTTTATTTCCTAATATTAATTGCTTTTGTAATCTCTCGAAACAAATTCTTTTATGATAGTTGAAAAGTTATAAAAACATTGTGCAGCCCGTGCATTTTTACAGATGGTAACAAAATATGATTCGTTTTTAAATAGGGATATAGAGAAACCAGCGTTTTTATATTAAAATATTAAAACCCTTTGGAAGTTGCTGCAACTGTTTGCCAAGCAGTCGCTCAAGGAATATTGGCCTATTTGAAGATATATTTGTATGTCTTATGTGATCAAATATCTTGAAAATGGCAAATATTCTATTTAATTTATTTCCCGCAAATACACTGCATGCATACGGAACATCTTCCAAAAGAATGGAACCAAAGAAATAAATAAAATTGGCTAATTTATATGCTGGCATTGTTGACCCAGCTCGTTGATATGACGATCATTCACTTTAATTGTGCAAGTATTTCGTACAAGTTGTATGGAAATTGAAATTGTTCACGTACTTTACTCCCATTATCCTTTTGTGCGACTTGGAAGAAAATCTCGAAAATCTTGAACAAATGGGTTGGATTGTAGAAAAAAAGGAGAAATGGTTTGAGCATGGAATGTGCGTTCATCGAAATATTATCCTCATCATAAAACACGTTTCTTTCTGCTTGATGATCTACTCCTACCACTACAAAAGGGGTGCTCTTCATGCTTCAATGAATCCATCATCACACTCTGGATCTATTACTCGCAGATAGTAGAGAGCTGAAGAGAGATTCAAAAGATGAAAGAGGTTCGTTCTCTGTATGGAAGGAAGAGAAAAATTTGTACTGTCTTTCCACGTGCTACTTTCTCGCACGGAAATATATTCTTTGATCCATTTTTATTCGGGATTGAATGATATTCACGCTATCAGGAAGGAAAGTTATGACAAGGAAGGAAAAGATGATCATAATAGACCCTTCACACACATTAAAGGAGTTCTTTTTAAAATGCTTCTCGCTTGCCTAACGAGTGGAAAAATGTCACCGAGTATTTTCTTTTCCTTTGGATCGGGTACTTTCTCGTAAAAAATAGGGATTGTGTTAATATTGTTTTCTGTGGAGGAACCTGGTAAAGTCACCCACGCAGACTGGTTTCACAGCCGTGTGACATATTGAACGGACTATTTGTCGGTAGTAGTGACATGAGGACAAGGCATTATTATCATAAGAAGAATCTTAACAAAAAATGGTGCGTGTACGTATCATGCGAGAGAGATTTGTGACGACTTGTGTTGGTATAAGGAGAGGGTAGGTAAACGGAATCTTTGTTTCAGTGGAGGAAACCATGAGAGAGAGCTGTAGTGACTCAGATTTTTTCCGGGTGACAATGGGTAGTTGACACAGCCCTGTCAAAAATATTCTACGGATGGATTCACAACACCGGAATGAAATCGCAATAAAAAGGAGGATGAAAGGAAAACGTCGACGTAGCTATTTTTTTCCTCAAAGGCATATGAATGTCAAAAACATGTAAAAATGAATACTTTTTTAATAAAGTGATTTATTTTCATGATGTTTTTTACGCATCGATTAATTCTATTCAGTTGACTTACAGCAACCCTTGCTTCTTCTGTTCATTAAAAGATAAAGAAGGTTAGTTTGACGATTTCACTTAATATTATCATAAAGATAACGTTTCGACTTATTTCTTCACATCTTCACGCTCCTTATAAGGTTTGTTTGTAGCATGCCCATTGTGTATTTGCTGTTGTTCGTCTTGGGGTTTGGAAAATTCGTCATTAATGGGATAATTATTTTCATTTATCACGATCTCCTTTTTACAACTAAATTCATCCGTACTTATTTTAATTGATACGTTTTTTAGTACGGGTTCAGGAGAATGAGGAAAGACCTCTCTTAAAATAGGTTTGAAATCTGAACAATAAAAACAACACAGGAAACAGGACCTCAAGCTGTTGTAACCACAATCAGACTTAAGTTCAGTACAGTTAATTAAAGTTATGCTAGCTCCGTTTAGTTACCTTGTGTTGCTTATCATTGAGTTCGTCGGTGATACGTCGCAAGTTACGTCGAACGGAAACTAAGCGAAAATTCATGAAATAAGGAAAGCCTCAACGGAGCGGCCTCAATGGAGATTCTTAATTCAGACTCCGTTTCCATCCTTTTGGAAAATATTTTAACGCCTTCGATTTGGAAGTTGGAAAATGGCAGTTATAATAGTTATTCTTGGCGTTATATTTGCTGATTTTGAAACTGGCTTACATTAAGTTAAATTCTTATATTTAAAAAGTGGCATACTGAAATTTCGTTGGAACCTTTTATTGTCTTCAAATGCTACACAAATGCAACACATCAAAGGTTTGTGGAAAATTCCGAAGACTTTCACTTCATCTTGCAGATATACCTTGAAACATTCATATGAAAGCAACAACCGATAGATGCCGTAAAACTCAATTCAGTGGGAATGAGCAATTTTTACTACCATAGTATCATCTTTCTTTGAAATCTAACAAACCATGATTTGAGGCTAGAATGTCTTTTTTTACAGTGGCAATTTACTTGTTTTTTTTTCTCAGGATATTAAAGTTTGCGAGAAGAAAATTGGCAAAGGAAAAACTAAAGCTTTGGGGGGCTGTGATGCAAAACCATGTAGCATGACTACTTGTAACTGTGGTTGAGAGAGGTGCAAAATTTTTAGATGAGGTGGTGTTTGTTTATTTGAAGAGATTTCATTGGGGTTATTTTGCGGAGTTTCAATTTACGCAATAATCGTTTTTGAAAATTCTTTAATTATCAACGGAATCGAATATACTTCATGTACATAATTATAATTGGTTAATACATACTACGTAATGACGGGTTTTGATAAGTAATCAACGATTAAACCACAATAAGTTTCATCAAATTGTGGAGTGAAAGCACCGGGACATTGCTGGAACCTGATCATTCTTCGGCAAATTGCCAGACGCCATCCGACAGTGTTCCATCCAAAATCCACATCCATCCCACAGGAGCAATGATTGGAACTAAAGCAATCTGTGATTTTGGTACAATGATGCTGACGTCATAAACTGGGTCCTGAATTTTCGTAGGTGCTGATATTGTTTTGTACGATTTCGAAATGTTTCGGAGTTATCTCAACCGAAGCTGGAATTTGCCCATTCTGCTGATTTTGGCCCTAAATAATGTCATAAATAAATATTTGTAAATAAACCGACAATCGAAATATAGAAAAGTGGCGAAGCTATGGCATAGTTTTTGGCTCAATTCGTACACCACGTGACATGATGGTGATTGAATCAGCAAATAGCTCAAAGGATTTTTTTTCGTCATTAACATTAATTGGTAATTAATTAGTGGTGGTTATCGAATTTGGTATTGTTGCTATTTGCAAAAATGAAAAGTCAAATCCAGCATTACCTTTTGTTAAGTCCACATTTTAAAAAATCTGGTAAATAAGAATACAAAACAAAAACTTACTTGGAGGGTTCAAGCCGCGAATTGTTTCTTCATGCATAAGATCCAAAAACTCCATAAGTTCGCATTTTTTCATCGTTCCACTCCGGGTTTTAGCTAATCCAGTGCTGTGTGATTTAGTGGCTGCTTGTCCACCTTCCTGTTCACTGGTCCTCGCCGTGCCCATGACCCCACTTCCATGCTTCACAGATAAACTCGTGGCTCTGGTTATCCTTTTCATTTTTAATGATTGTTCGTTCAGCCACCTGCAACCAGAATTGAAAGCCTTTACAGTTGTATTTTTTATTTCTTCTCAAATGCAAATTCAAAAACACACAAAAAACTACATGGACAATCGATTAAAACCGTTAAAAACCTCATACTTTAATTAGGACAGGATCCAAACACTTCTCGAAATATTTATCACTGAGGGAATATTTGTCTAAGAGACTTTTGAGAAAAGTAATCTTCAATCTAACAACATCTTCAGTTTGTACACAACAGGGATAAACTGATAAAATCCGGGCAGCTCTTGGGAAGAAAAACAGTTTTTAAAAAGTAATTTGCCGCAGTCGCTTTTTCATACGACAGCGAAAAATGGGACAAACGTTGGGGATTTTAAATTAAACGAGTCTCGTGGTCTTCACAGTCAGTTTTGAATACGGGTTTCATATGAGCCGGAAGAGCATGGGTGCATTTTTTCTAATGTAGATAAAGTATACAGATAATTATGTAGATTTATTTTAATTTTAGACTTAAAACGTCAATGCATGTCTCTTTTTAACGAAAGGTTGATCTATAAAATGCTGAGACCGCAGCGTAAATCAGAACAAAGCGAGCCAACTACTGAAACATGGATTTTACATCAGGTTTTTCTTCTTTCGTTAGAAATCCACCAGGCTGAAGCTCTCCTGGATTATCATATGAGCTACATGAGTCAAGTTCTTGTGTAGAATCAACTAATTCGAAATGTTGAGATCTTTGCGGATAGGTACTGCAATGTGCATACTTCAAAAAGTAGTTCCGCTTACAACTTCCGCTACTTAATTAAAGGTATTTTACAAACTGTGCAGTGAAACTTTGAGTTTGAAAGATTGACGATGATTCCATGTAAGTAGATATAGATAGATTGTAGATTGTAGTACACTCATAAATGATTGAAATACAATCAAGTACTGCTCACAGCAATACCGCATTAACTGTTTTAAAGCTGGATCCCTTTCCTCATCACAATGGATGACTGATGAAATGAGTGTTTATGTAAATGTAAATGTCTGAATAGACATTTGATCATAATATGTCTATTCAGCTCATTGGATTGAAACGGTTTAGAGCTTCAGCAATTGATACTTCCGCGTACACCTACGTTGATGCTATCAAGAACCATAAGGGCGATGAAACTCCGACTTACCACTTTGTTATTTTGTGAAATTGTAACAATTTTTCTGTCACCTGGGGGAAAGTGCGCGCTAAGGCTTGAACAAATCGCATTCAAATGTCAAAGAAAGTTTAGAGAAACAAAATATTTTCTTGTTTGTATAGTTTTTTATATCAATTTTTTTATTCATCATCACTCAATGGATATTCATCATCATCATCCTGATATTTATTTATTTATATATATTATGGTATTTATGTCATATGGATATATATCATATAATATAATGTATCTTATATTAATAATAACCATCGTTACGGTAGTATGGGATTAAATAATGATTATTACAAGTAATAGTAATAATGGTAACAATTACGATAAGGTAATAATGACAAGTTTCTGGCATTATGTAATAAGTAGTACAATTTGTTACATATGCGTACACCCCCTAGCCAGTAATATTTATTACTATCAGTTTTTTTCTTGACTCCTCTCTGTACCATATAAATTCTTCGTTACATACGGAGCATGTAATATTCAAGAATAAGAACTAGATTCTCTTAGATCCATAAATGTATACTATTTTTACAATTAAATTGTTTGGATAAGGAGGTTTATAAGTTATTATTCATCTTTTAAAAAAGGAGACCATAAACTCAGAGTTAAAAATGTCAATCAACAGTAAATGTTATATAATAGTAAGTAGTAAATATTTTTTTCCCGTTTGTATTCTTTCTCTTTTTTTTGTTTCTTTAGAAAAAAATCTTTTTTGTTGCTTTTCTTTCTTGTCAATAACAGGCGGTGGATTAAATAAAAGTTGCCGGTTGTTGTGTAACTTAGTTTTTTCTTGTAAACAGCGTAGTTTGATTTTTACGAATGTATGTTATACACAATATGACCTGTGTATGACAAATAATCTAAAAAGCCTTTGTCAGTGGTTACCAGTAGTTAACAATGAGTGTTTTCATATTTAAAAAAATTAGGAGCACCTCTAGTTTCATTCGTAGTTTTGATTATCTGCAGGGTTAAGAAGTAATCAATTATTTCTTGACTTTTTTTTTTCGATAACAAAGATTTGTCGGTGATTGAGTTTTTCAAAAAAGTACTCATTGTCTTAAATACTTGTTTTGTATTTTTTTTGTGATTTTGTATGTAAAGATTAACATACAAAGAAGCAAAATTGTTCAAGTAGCAAAGCAGCAGCAGCGGAGCAGACAAAGATTTTGTTTAGTTAATTAGACTTGTTGATTGGCTTGTCATACAAATCATGGTAAGTCTACGTGTGTAAAGTTGCTGGCGTAAAGTGTTATTGTTTTAATGACAAAGTGTTAATATATCGTTACGTTTTTGTTATCAGCATAAAAAATTGGAAACAAATTACATTTACCAGTGCACAGTGTTTTTTACGCATCTTTTACGCCAGAGTAAGGAAAATACTTGCGCCAGCAACGCTTGTATACCTACTAGTAAAAGGTACATTGTAAATTATTAGGAGAGTGAATTGTACGTCAAATCTATATCAGGTGGACACAGTTAGTTATAGTTAGAACTAGTAAGGTTTAAAAGTTACACTTGTCTATTTGCAAGCAAATGTCCAATTTGATAACCGCTTTGAAATTTCATTTTTTTGATATTGAAACTTATACGATCGGATTTCGACCTTAAAAACTGGATGATAGTTTTGTTGGTCGAAGAAAATGATTTTGGAGAAAACTCTTGCTACGTACAGAGGGTTTAAGTTGGTTCAACATTTCGCTTCACAATCCCTGTATCAGAAAAGCATAGACTCAAGAGACGTTTTGGAGTTTATGTATACCACTAGCGACAGTTTTGCATAGAAATGGGCTACACACGTTGGCTTGATTGAAAAATTAACGAATAGTACAATAATTTCTTTGGTTTGGCTAGAAAACATCTTGTCTTAGTGATAATGTGATAAAACTAGCAGATTGCAAAAATTTACAGACTACAAAGAGCTGCTCAAATACGTCCTCTATCTACATAAAGAAACTCTAGGTTTTTTTTCTTCTACTTAATTGCGGTGCACTATTCTGTGCTTATTGTAGTTTATCTCTGGTAATGTACAAACTTTTATCAATTAACAGGTCATTGCACACAAAACCTCATTTTGCTTGAAAAAGATTGTATGCTTGTAACGATTTTGTTTTTTCAGAGGATAAGCTTGAGTCCTACGAATGAAAAAGTTGGTAACTGTTTTGGTGACTCGCATTTATCATCAATTTAGCACTGACGATGTTTGCTTTGAAAACTCGACGTAGTTTATTTAAAATTAGATTGTGTTTCTTTTAACGTTTAGCGTTTATACATCCTACAGTAGCTCGCGTAGAAATATCGATTTTTATAAACCATTTTTTTGTCTCAAATGGATACAGTATTCAGAATATAGGTAAAATTTGATACATTCCTATATAATGTATATAATAGATAGGTATTTATCGTCGATACATTTTATGCATATATGTCAATCAATCAGTCAATCAATGGCCATTTAAAATTCGCATGAATTTATATAACGTGTGTAATAATAATAAGAATAATAGAAATCGATTTGTTTGTAGTACTCACACAGTATTGCACTAGTACACAGGTATTGTTAATTGGTTTGTCATTACTAACAATGTTTACTGAATCAGTGAGCACGACTTCACTGATAGATTATATTCTACTTTAAACTGAAATTTGTTTTGCAAACAGAAAAGCATGAAAAAATAATACCTTTGTTTGAAATTTGTTGGTACCTTTAATGTATTGATTTGATAATTCTTTTGCAATCTGCAGTAGCATTTTTCTCTTCATCTTTCATTACCAACAAAAGAAAGTTGGTTTGTTTACGCTGAACAGCAGCGTTTTAGTTATCTCTAGTTGTAGAAAGTGGCGATGTTTGCACAGTTACGGTATCAGTACAATTAGTTTTGTTTAGCTATGTAATTATTAATATGCAGGTTAATGCTGTAATCAGCCTCTTCCTACTAAAATGTATTTCGTCTTTTATTTCTCTTAAAAAGTACGGAAACTGGCGATTGCGTTTCAAAATAAAAATGTTAAATTAAATCCGCCCTGAATCTTTAACTAAACGCATCGTAATTTGCATGGATGTCAAACTGTACTTTCACATACAATTATTGTTTTATTTGTGTCTTGGTTTCTTACACTCCATTTGTCTGTTTCTGGAAAGAATGTCTTTCAGACAAGAAGTATAAAACTGCTGCAAATGCGTACTTGTGTGTGTGGTGTTTACCATCCGTTGCTGCCGTTTTCATAGTACTGGACTTTCTTTGTTTAAAATCATGAAGTCACTTATGTGAAAATAGAACCAACTTTTTTCTGTATAAATAACACAATCATATGAAAAATAACTAACGACTGTACACAAATATGAACTTCACACACGTTTAATAAATTAGAATAGAATTTAGAACGTGTCATTAAAAATGCAAGATAATCTCGGGAAACGGTTAGCCGAAGTATGAAATAGTATTCTCAAAGATAATTTGAACAGATGTATAAAACCGGAAACCTCGTATTTTATGTAGCAGTCAAGCTACAACTTCAGAACCTCATTTGTAAAGAAAAGAAAAAAGTGAAAGTGAAAGGCTGCTCAAGTTGAGGAGAAAGAAAGTCTTTATTTATGTTGGATGGATTTTGGAGGGAAAGAGAAACAGGGTACTTGGCATGAAACACACGTTCACACTTTTGAATACATATGTAGAGAGATTTTAGTCGTTATTCCGAAGCTTGATAATCTTTAATTATATCCAAAATGTTGTTAAAACCGATTCCACTTTTTAGTCGTCTTACACTAATATTTTTTGTTCTAACAGTTAGGGAAAAACCAGTACTACTATTTGTATTCGACACAAGTAACTGCGACATTTGTGACCGGTTTCCTGCGTTGAAAAAAAAGTCTACAATACGAAATTAAAAAATTGTTTTGACTGACTCTTTTCGATGTATCTTTTCCTACCAGCTATATGTAAAACAGGCTGAACGATACTGAGCATTGCTAATTTCATTATTATTTATAAATATTCCGTCACAAGTACCAAGATTATTGTATTAACTTTAAATGAGCACATGCATCACAAAATATAAAACAATGATGATGATGATGGGTTACTGTCAGTCTCTATTAAATTATTTTTTTACACGCCCAATGTCCACCGAATCGCAGAATTGAAACCCAAGTCAATGGAAAGTTTTTTAATGGATACATGTAACTGTTTCCTCAGCGAAAAGTTGGTAGCTAAAACAAGTGCAAAGTTGACTTCTCCAAATCACGTCATAGTTACTTTTAGGCAGCGTCATTGAAAGAAGAAGAGAAAACGAACGGATGATCTAACCATTATCTTTTTTTTCTGATAGGATTACTCATTAACTTGTTTGTACATTGTTATCGCTACAGAGAAAGTGTGTTTATCGTTGTTGCAAGCAAGATGTACCAAGATTTACTAACAAATTTTGTTTTAGTTGCGAGTTTTTTTAGTACTCCTAGATAAAATAGTAAGTGTGTAGTCTATTATTGTTGATTACTTGTTTTCTGGACCTGTACATGTTATCTCTAGAAAGATTGACTAGATAGAAAAAGAACTACAATGGAATTTTGGTTACGGATCGTTTTGTTAATTTACAGTTACAGAATGAATATTTTCCTTTTCCGAAGTACGCTTGAAAACTACTTCAATAGAGGTGTTCATTCATGTTAACTGATATCATTAAAAGGATCAAACTTTAAATAGTAATTCTTGCCGTTTCCATTTAGAGCTTTTCATGTGAGGGAACATGAAGAAAAGTGTTGGTTTGCTACGAAAGATAACTTTCTCTCTGGTGTGAATCAGACAGCTACCATTACAGCGTGCAATATTCTACACATCACATGTACGCTTTTGAAAGGACACTTTGTCCTTTAACCTTGCCGATTGTGTCAAAGCGGTGGACACAAGCACAAAAATTACTTTAACACACAGCGAGAGAGAGAGAGGGATAGAGAGAGATACGTTTGTTTCTCAGTGCGACGTTTGAGAAGAAGAGGTAAGACTGCATACAAATACAGTTTGTATTTCATAGGTCCAATCGGTAAATTGCTTAGCTTTTTTGGTTGTTTTGTAATGTAATTTCTATATTGATGGCTGCAGTTTCATCCGGAAGTTTTTGAAGAAGCTAGCCAAAAAGAAATTGAAGCTTGTGCAATCTGTAGGTATTTGATTTTATCACAGGGAGATAAGACTTTCAACTTGATTTCTTTTCCATATCAGTGGTTACTTGAGAGAGCAGAACGTGATGTCAAAAGAAAGACATCATGATCTGCTCTGATCCTGACGTGTTAACAGACATAATGCCACAGGCTGTTGGATGTGTTAATGTTGGGTTATAATTTCATAATGTTGATTTCATTCATGTTATAATAACAAATAGAGAACAAGCAATTTGAACAAAAGTGCACTGTGCTTAAGTGAAGTTAGTATATTAACTTTTACACATCTTTTAAGAACGTGATTAAGAATTTGTGTACCTGTCTATATTGTTAATGAACGCTCACCATTCGTTCTAGTTTGTTCAGGAGGACCTTTTTTATGAATACTCAAAAGATAATTGTCAAATTGAAATGAATGACTTTATGAATGAATCAGTAGTATCAAAATTACACCTCTGTTGGTCTTCATCACTTTCAACAGTAATAGACTAGTAAGTTGGTATCATAA
>JAAXOA010000813.1:0-19379 GCA_036561885.1 Salina celebensis
AGAGCGCGAACAGAGGGGAGTACCGGAGAAACGGAGATACGGCGAAACGGGGCACACGACAGCCGGGTACATTTCTATAAAAGAATTGCTGCGCATTCTTTAATAACGATAACTTTTGAATCAGTGTATCAACATCCGTGATTAACCCAACATACTCAAGTATATTGTATGAAAGCTTAATTTGGCTTCAAAAGTTAGTGACCAGATATATATTTCTTTTTAATTTCGGAGAAATTTTAGATTAGGTTTTGAAACTACCGTTTTGATATATTAAATGCACTACGCTGAATGCAATATCCCGGGAGTTTAGTCAACGATGACAATAAGTGAACGTCAAGTAGCGTCCACGTCCTCACCAAGTGAAAGATTTTATGAAGATGTGATAATTGAGAACTCAAATCTTCATGTTTAAGACATAATTACGATTGTAGACTCAATGTTTACTCAATTATTATATTATTAAAGATTTTTTTCGATCAAATGTTGATTTAAAAATCCTAACATAGAATAAGATGTCGATCTGAGGTTTTTGTCATTGGAAGAGTTTCCTTGCTCATTGTTGCGTTTGGTCTTTCTCATTTCTCGTCTCTTTTTGGGGGGTAAGATAGTTTCTTATCACCGACATAATATATGTTTGCTACATTTACTACATTTCCCAGGTCCCAGTGTACACATAATATTGAGAGCACAACATGAGAATCGTAGGCGTATTCCGCTTTGTACTTCGTAAACTCGATTGACTGATTACTTGGTAAACGTAAAAACAGGATCAGATTTCCACGTAAGTACGAAACTTCCACGTTACTTGTTGAGAGAATTAAGAAAAAAATCCTTACTCTGAAGTGCTTGAAGAGAAAGGCGGATATTTTAAAGATCTACAAAATGTCCATAACTAAGCTATGCTAGTTTACTAAAATAAGTATTATATGTGGCATGTACCTTAACTTTCGGGACACGTTTCGCAGTTCATCTTTTGTAAGCTTGAAAAAGTTTTGTAAAACTCGTCTTCAGTAAGCATTAGATATTTTGGTAGCTTCATGTACTTACGCACACGATTTATTCACAGATTTCGCATTGAAATCGTGAAATCTTCCGTGATTTCACAGTTCGTTTAACTGGTCTAAACCAGAACAAGTTTTTTGTTGGTGCTTGAAATGAGTTTTATTTTTCTTTCATGTAAATCACAGATTTAAACACACAAAGATTGCCTGGTAGGTATTTGCATTTGGGAATGCCATTCAGAGTTCCGCTCACCGTCAGGATTTTCTTTCTCAAACACTTACCTTTCTCAAGCAAACAAGACTTGTATCTATCAACTTTCCTCTGTACTACACGTTCGTACTAAGAAGGAAACATTTCACCCTTTTTCATTCCTTCATGCAAAATAACATTTTTTCAGTTCGGTGAGAGCCATAGGTGAGAGCCGCTGCGAGTTAAATCAAATCATAAATTGCCCATTTAATTCCTTCTGCAAAAGACCACATATTGTATGAATGTTGTTCAGTATTAGATTGACAACCGTTCACTTACACACGTGAGCTTGTGTGAAATGCGGACAATTCATTACATGAATTCTGACCTGTGTGGCCGTCCGCGTCTGCGTGACAAATGAGGCACACGCCACGTCCACGTTTCAAATCCACTTGCATGGAAGTTCCTGATTGTCACTCAGGTTGGTGATATTCAAGATAAACAGTAGTCATTACACAAAGCAAAAATCAACAATTTGTATTTTTCTCTTCGCCGTATTACTAAATCCTTAATCGAATTGTTAACGACAATGAACGAAATAAAATTCGTTTTGATGTATTTACGTTTACCTCATGAAGTGATTGATTGCTTGAAGCTTGTCCATTTTCGAAAAAAAACTAGCTGAAGTATTTTCAAAAACGACAATTTTCAAAAGTTCAATTTCCACACGTGGCATAATTGTTGGTGATGTCATCCTATGGAATGACGTGGTCTTTCGAAGTATTGGATGGGGGCGGCGATAAAAAAGGAAGAATTCAATTTTCATAGAGAACACAGTGTCTGTACTCTTAATAAAGTTACTTTTTCTGCACATTTTTAAAAATCTCTACTGCCTCAAAGAATGAGTACCTCAAAATCTAACGAAAGAATGCATCACGAATCTTTCAAAAACAATAATTTCCTAAAGAAACATAAGTAGTAGGATTTTATCAGTTATCTACAAGAATCAGTACCTGATGCCTGATGTCTTATTTTCCACGCAAAAAAAAGTCGCATTTTACAGGTGGACTTCGCGTAGTCAATGCCATTGTTGATTGTAGATTTTGAAATTCGCAATAATAATATTTTTATTTTAGTTGTATGAACAACCTATTATAATCACAATCAGACATTTCAATTGAAAGGAATGCATCTAAAATTTTGGGATAGATTGGATTATAGATTTTTTCACTGACATCACTTACCACAGAAATCTCTTCGACGATGCCATTATAAATATACTGGTTTTGCTAAATATGTAGCACCGCATTTTTAAACAATTCAGGCCATTCGAATGCACGAAATACCAAAGCTTCAGAACTTGTAATCCTAATTTGACCATTCGATGGTTAATAGTTTCATTAATAACTATTAATAATTTGTAGTGTGAATCACGATTTCCCATAATGTATTTGTATGAAAATTCTAATTGTTTCATGTAAATGAAACCAATGAAACTTGTTAGCATTCTTACTATGAAACCACATAGGTACAAGCCGGGAGCCATGAATGCGTTAGTTTTTAGCGATTTTTCAATTCGGAAAAATAATCTTTTTTGAGTTATGACAAAAGAGCGGCAGAGACAGGTCCGCAATTGTTTTGCATGCACATTTCGAAGAATTTTAAAGCTGGGATCCAATTCCGGTTTTTCTCTAGCCGTTAGTAGACTGTGACCAGTTTCAAGAATCTGAAAGTTGACTTTTACCACAACAATTCGCTTTTTAATCATGTTCGTATGCAGAAGAGTTTTTGATCTATTTATAATACATCCTTTTCTTGTAAACAAAAAATAGGTATGTAATTTACAATGACAAAAGTGTGTTGAAAATGTCTTCTATGGGTGCAGTGTTTGAGGCATCACGTTTTATGTATCAATAGAGTTGTTATCATTTTAATGAAAATATTGAATTTCGATGTGACAATAAGCTTGAGTCATAAGTATAGTACATAATATAGTATGTACATAGTATAAACAAGTACTTGTGACTTGGTAGTATTTGACGATGACGATAAGAGGACCTGCGGAAACTTATCAGGTTTTTCGCTAAAGCCTCTAATATAATGAATTCTAGAGTGTTCCAACGTATTTCTTGGTATTCTGTTTCATTTCGGATTAATTATGCATGATCATAATCGATGATTGTGAACAAGAAGACACAGACAACAATTCCATCATTACACTTGTTTCATTCCAGCTCCCATGCATATCGTTTCATCCACGTGTGCGAAACAAAATGCACTTTATATCACAAAAGATTATATTTTACTAAAAATATACATAGTCTAGTCTACGGTAACAAAGTAACAACGTACTGATCAAATGTTATGATACGCAACAAGGAATTGCATTGAAAGTAAGCTTTTTGCGTAACACGGATAAAACACGTTGGCAAAACAAGACCTACAAGTTTGATTTAGTTATATAATCGCTAATTATCAATAAAGTATCATATAATGTTTAGCTTAGAAACTCAATCTTGAAGTAAGCACAAGAATGCTAAAAGAATAAAAGAATACGTTGTAATGAGTAAATAAATTGATACACTCAGTTTTCTACAAAAAGATAAGGATTTCACCACATCTAATCTCTGACAACTATTTCTTCGTATGCTTCTTTTGGCTCATGGAAAATCGGAAAATTCGGGGAAGTGATAAGAAATTGCGTAATACATATAAAATCTTTGAAGAAATTCATAAGTAATTAATACTGGCCATAATTCGCAATTGTGAGCCCAGTTGTGAGCTTGTTTGTACTAAATTAACAAAGACATTTTCATCGAATAAAATATCATTTGGCTATAGCATGCTTGTTCATTTATCCGGCTATACGAAATAAAAGGAGCTCCTACAGAGTGCTGGATTGCTAATGACGGCTTTTCTCATTGCCATCCCGGCAGGTGGGCTGTGCTGCAATAGGTACCGGTAGCTCGTGTTTCCAGAAATACACAAGATAATACCTACATGTTGATGTTGATACTGGTTTGTAGTAATATCTTGTAACAATTTTATGATGATGCTTCAAACTTAAAACGTATACTGAGTCATTTTCTCCACACAGATTTTTTTATATCGATATATCTGGAAACAATCATGCAAAAAAATGAATGTGTACAAATCCAATCGTGTTTCTGTTTCTTCGTAAACAAGTAAAAATCTTCTAAGGTCGTGCTGGACAAATAATCAAAGGTGAACTTGAGGAATTCCCAAAAAATTGTAAATCAAAAATATGTAATCAGTAAGGTAAGGATGCTACTCTTGATTCATTTTCCTACATGTTCCGATTCATTGACTTTGCAAAGTACCTTGAAATGTTTAGCTTACAAACTAGTAGTAGCAAATCTATTACATCATGTCAACTGCAAAAATCCCCAGAGACTTGCCCCCGACAGACACTTTGATATCATGAAGCACTTTTTCACTATGCAAAATCACAGCTTGTGTGTTTGTTGTCAATCCATTTGACTCTTTTTAAGGGAAAAAGGTGAGTTGATGCTTGCTAGTCAAGTTTTGATTAGTACGCGTACGATGACGTCTTTTCATGGTATGAAAACGACTGGGTTTTTTAATCTTCCTTGCTGATTCTGTGTACTGCATTGCTTCTTTTTTGACGCCCAGCTTACATGACATGAAAAGTTAATCCTTGGCTGTTGCAGAAAACAGCTTACTATATACTAAACGGGTCAAACCGAATTACATTTGTAATTACACCACAGTCTTCCACCGTTGAGTCAAGTTTTTCCTTCAAAACTTTTATACATATTCCTAATTTATGTATAAATACATCGTTGGAAAAATTGCAAGAATTTTTTTTCTGGTTTTGGTGCAAGCTACAACCTGAACCTGGTTCAACGTAAATTTTCATGTACTTAGCAAAAGTAAACAATAAAAAATGAAGCCGGGATTATCTTCAACGCTTGATTTGATGGTGTTCTCATATCGTGTCATGTGCTAAATGCATGGTCATATAAAACTTAAACTATCTTTCCAAAGCCAATACCTGTAACAATGTAATCAATTATTGCTCATTTTTATGTACCTGCCCAATGCATCCTAAACATTTTGTTGCTGCACGCGTATGAAAAATTGAAAACATCTCTTTACTACGTGTTCTATAAAACAAACTAAAATCTCATCCGCATTTACTGAATCAAATCCAACGTTACCGCATACGCACGCAATCGAGGAAGATTCATCATCTGCAATAGCGTCTAGTCTTATCATCCTGCAGAATTCCATACGATAATCTCTTTAGAAAAAAAAGCGAGTGATTGGTAGTCTTCATCACCCATATTGCTAGTTCAGTACCTGTATATCGTGCTTAAGAAGAGCACACCTTTGCGGATTTTTTTATTTTACACCCCACATTTATTTTTATGCATAAACACCTAATACCAAGATTAGACTGGATTTTGGTAAAAACTGAAACCATCCTTGCATACTAACAAAAGAGCAAATAAAAGTAATCCTGGCTACAGTTAATTGCGTGCAAGTGGATAATTTTTTTGATTGCACGGCTGTTATTATTAAGCGATGCTGAAACGAGTGCCGAAAAGAATTACCAGGTCCATCACATCATAATGAGATTTGATTACGTTTTTACTATTTTTTATATTACTTTGTGTTAGTAATAAAAAAAGGTGCTCGATATTGGTATTCGCGAGTGCACCTTTCTCAGACTTATCATTCCAAACCGAGAACAACACTAAGCTAACCTAAACCATCAACGCTACAAATCTATCACCACACATCACTTCACTTTCCTACATTAATTTTATACAATATTATCACCAGAATAGAATAAAAATCCCATATTCTAATAATATAGACAAAGTTCGTGAGTGAAGTGGAAGAGCATGCACATAAAAACACAATCACACTTCGTACAACATAAATAATATATATTAGTGGCTGATGTAAGCAACAACAAAAAAAGACGGAGAAACATAAATGAAACTACACACTGATTAAAGATTAACCCTCATCATCATTTTTTCCTACAAAACCGTCGTTGTCCGTTCTATTGCTTGTGCATTTTACGTTTTTGTTCTGAGAGATTTCCATCTCCGATCATTATACAAATACCTGCAGATAAAACTCACCGATTTGACGATAGTGAACACTATCATCAGTGGATTCTACAGCGCAATCAATAAACTTTTGCTATTCACGAGAAGATTTTTTTTTTATAAATCAAGAGGAGAGGAGCTAAGTTGAACCCAGTTGTGGTTGATTCTCGACCCAGAAAAGATCTACTCTTGCAGAGACAAAGAGAAATGCTGTTGCTGTCGCCTGTATGAAACTGCAGTACATGCTATACAGAAACAGGTGCATTTCTATACTGCTGTTTACACAGTCATTTAAATTTTTATACAAACTTTACTTTCTTTTTTGCGAAAAGTAATTTTCGTGATACGTGATATTTTATATTCAATTCCAGTCACATAGTTTAATCATTTGAAAGTATTTCTTCTTCAAATTAACACTTTTTTACACACAAATAACACAAAATATCGACGCAAACAAGTCATCAATCAGACGTCCGTCAACTCCTTTCAGTTTTTTTAAAACTTACCTTTCCTTACATGCAAATTGTGGCGCTCCCCGCCATAAAAAGGTTAGGGGCTAGAGTGAATCGTGATTATTTTTTCAATTGCCTGATTATCAGAACAAATCAGAGAAAAATACTTCTCCAGCGAGTGAGTTTTACTGAAAAACGCTCAATAGGATTTTGCAATTTTGGTCAAGGTGAAGTGATAAAGGACTTGGAAAAGTTGTCCACGTGAAGTTCCTTTCGCGTATTATAGCCAAAGGCAGCGGTCAATCCTGTTTTTTCCAGAACATCATTATCACCGGATTATTTGTCCACCTTGACAAGGTAGTTCACTTGTTTTCTTATTAATTTAATTTTGTAATTGATGTAATCTACCTTCTTATCAAACTTTGACTTGTTGTGGTAGGAAAACGTAGTTTAATACCAATACTGTCAATGCCAGTCTATAGACCGCTTTAGACCTGTTTTTTGTATTTTCCAATTGTTTTGTTTAATATGCTTGAATTCAAAGTATTGAGTACTACACAAGAGTTTTTGATGAGCTTTGTGGCTTACTACGAGTTGTTCCATAACCTCACGCATTTTTATGTTATAGATCAAATCAAAGCGTTATCATGACCACCTGCTTCTGCTCATACGGCGCAAACAAAAATCGTTGGGATACAAAACTTCCTTGACTTTCTCTAATCAACTGGTGAACATTGAACCGTACGCGGATGAAAGCAGCGTGTGTGGCGAATCTTGTTGACACATTCAATATATAAAAAGTGTGACTAGAAAATGCTCCAGCTCTGACAAAAATTTGCTATCAAAGCTTAGTAGCTTTTACTGTGAAAAATGTGGATGAGGGGAATGATTCTTGAGATTTTGGGACAAGGATTAAGGGCTTGTGTCGCTAACACCACGGCTTCCGTCATTACATGCTGTAGAAACCCTATCATCAAATAAGGGAGTGCACCTGAACTTGAAAATAGTAAACTGAGTTATTCGCACATAAAAAACTTTATAATCAGTCTGCAGGCAGTCTGACTTAAGCACGTAAGACTACTATAATAATACCGGTAAAACGGTTGTGATAATATATTCAATATTCAATAAAAAAGCGCAATTCTTTTAGTCAGTTGCATTTTTATCAGTCCCAGAGTTTTATAGGTTGTGATAAGTGTTTATTCGATAGTAAAAGTGATATATTGCCTACCATAAAGTTTAAACTTAGATCTCGTAAAAAACTCTACTTTGTTAATTTACAAAAAGCAATTACAAAGGATAATTGTCAGTCATAAAACTGACATAAAACGCACCATGAAGACCGAGCTGATTCATTCGTTTAGCTCGTCAAGTCTAACGGGATCAGGATTGTCGAGGTCCCCGTCTATGTCAACGATTGGTCAAAATGACCCAAATTTAAGTACGACCTCACCCACCGCTGGATTAGTTGGTTTACATGGTGGGATTATTGGGGAAAATGAGAAGTCATCTTCGTGGAAATACACCATTAACCATGATAACTATGCCGGCGGAGATGATGATGATGATGCGGGTTGCTTCAAAGCATGGTCGCAACGAACTTTCACGAAGAAAAATCTTGCAAGGAAATTTCCCTTCCTGGAATGGCTACCCAAATACACCACAGGCAAAGCTGTTAGCGATCTGATTGCTGGTTTGACAGTTGGATTAACCCTAATCCCACAAGGACTGGCTATGGCTGCTGTTGCTCAGATTCCACCTCAGGTAAGTTAACTAAAAACGTAAATAGAACTGAATACTAAATGGCACAATATTTACTAAGAGGAAATTGTTGGAACGCAAAACTGATGATGACTGATGACATCACTAATGGTACAAATGTCACCGCCGCATTAGCATATCTTGATAACAATGTGCCAGAATCATTCAGTAATAAACGTTCCCGAATAATTAATCATGATAATGAAAATAAATGCAGTTGCAGTAGTTGCATTACCACATCCCTCTATAAATCATTTTTATGCATGAGTTTGCCTGTGTAGATATGGTACTAAATTCCGTTTTTCTATGGTTGATGCAGTATGGATTGTACAGCGCATTTGTTGGAACATTTGTCTACATATTGTTCGGGAGCACGAAGGAGATCACGATTGGGCCAACGGCGGTTATGGCAATCATCACGCTAACTTATCTAAACGGTAAGCCCCAAATGGCTTTTGATGTTATTGTTCATCCATGTTCCGATATGGTTGAATGCACTTGGAACATGGAATATTTTAGGCATACATGTTAGCAAACTCATCATTACAAGATAATCTGGACGCACTTAAAACTCTTAGATTTGTAGTTTCTAGTGAGCTTAAACTAAAATCAATCTGCATAATTATTGAATCATGAAATAGGAGAGCACGCGAACATGCATTAAATCGTAGCAAGCTAGTTTTTAAAATATATGAACATCGCCAATTGAAATGTGTAATTTTGCAGAGATTATAGTACTTAGTTCACACGAACCGAAGAATGCTTAAATTTTTTTCATACTTTTTGTTGTTTAATACCATGTACATGCATGTTATATTTCTCTCTATTGAGTATTGATGATGATAGCTGCCTGTCTATTGTATTGTACTAATTGTAATCTTATTGTAGTTACTACTATTGTATTGTAGTTTAGTAAATGGGGAGCGTTTCTACAGCTTGTGCACAACATACACAGCAATCAAAGCGTCCGTTCATCATACTGCAAAAACTAATCTTAAAAGTATTAAAAGTTCTTAAATGAAAAAATGTATGAATTATGGAAAATCATGAGCATTAAAGTAATGAACTCAATTTGTTTTCAGGTAAACCTCCAGAATATGCCGTCCTGTTGTGTTTCGTGTGCGGAGTGGTGACACTTTTAATGGGACTGCTTCAACTAGGTAAGAAGGACTTTGATTGATGGATAAATTATGACCAGTAATAGAAATACATCATTAGACGAATTGGGGCTATTTAATGAAATATGTACAATTTATTAATGTTAACTGCGTTATGCTTTAACGCATTACCTGCGTTATGTTTCAACGCGTTAACTGCGTTATGCTTGAACGCGTTAATTGCGTCAAGTTGATCGCTTTAACTCTTTGATTTTATTCTTACATCTTTCGCTCCTTTTGAGAATTGTGCTTGAGCGGTTTATTTAAATTACTTACATAATCCAATTATTGCATCATGAATCATAAGTAAATAATTGCGGGCGATCATAAAAAAAAGACATTCCATTTAATTCAAAGCTTTGACTTTTGATCCGAAATCGTAATGATAACATTTCCAGATAATGTCAGAGTTAACTTTATAATGATAATGGAAATAGTATGTTTATAATTGTACACTATCATCACAGAGTACAATGGAACTAAAATTGGATTCATGTACACACAATTTCAGACACAATGGCTCGTGTCGTGCAACTCGCAATTGCTACAGTTTTGCTTTTAGTAACCTCACATTGCAAATATTTACTTTAGGTTTTATCGTGAACTTCATCAGTACACCGGTGACGTCAGGATTCACAAGTGCCGCAGCGCTGACAATTTGTTCAACCCAAATTCAATCACTTCTTGGACTCACATTTAAAGCCAAAGGGTTTTTGGACGTTGTGAAAGGCACCATTGAGCACTTCAACGAAATAAAACTCAACGACTCAATGGTGTCATTGGCATGTTGCATCATTTTACTTTTCCTTCGGGTAGGTGATAAAAATAATGCAATTCTCAGTATTATGTATAATTACATGCAAAATGCTAACTTTAAAACAATCACAAATGTTAATTGCACTCCTAACCTGCTTTTATTGTTTGTCTTTAATATGTATGAAACAGAAACTCCAAGCATATTGTAAATGCATTGGAAAAACGCATCCAGTGGCCGATAAGTTTTTGTGGCTTATCTCCACCTCCAGGAGTGTAATCATCATTGTCGCCTGTACAATAATATTTGCAATGATCGGCCAAAGTGATGTTGTTGCTCTAGTCGGTACGTTTATTTACATGAAATGACATATACAAACATCTCATTACGCTATAATGCAAAAAAGAGAAAGTAAAAACCGGATTTATTATTATTTCCTTGTCTACGTAGGTGATGTTGTTCCGGGTTTACCACCGTTTCAGTTACCACCATTTACCTTTTCCGGCAACAATTCGGAAGGTGTACCTGTTGAGTTCAGTATGATGACGCTTCTCCAACAGGATATATTATTTCCTTGTCTGCGTAGGTGATGTTGTTCCGGGTTTACCACCGTTTCAGTTACCACCATTTACCTTTTCCGGCAACAATTCGGAAGGTGTACCTGTTGAGTTCAGTATGATGACGCTTCTCCAACAGGATGCGTCAGCTTTAATCGTTCTCCCACTTCTGGCTCTTATGGAGCACTACACGATTGCGAAGCAGTATGCTGGTACTGGTCGCGTGGATGCTTCACAAGAGATGATCTCAATAGGCTTATCCAACATCGGGGGTGCATTTTTTAGTTCGATGCCCATCACTGGTTCATTCTCGAGAACAGTGGTTAACAAAGCCTCCGGGGTTGAATCTCCAATGGGAGGACTCGTTACCGGAACTTTAGTTATTGTTGCTTTGCAGTTCCTTACCCCATATTTTTTCTTTATACCAAAAGCTGCCTTGGCCAGGTAACGAAATCAATAGAAGAGCCTACATCAGCGGAACTTATTTTGCATGTCTTTAATAATCAATGTTTGCTTTTGCAGTGTCATTTGTACAGCCGTCATATTTACTGTTGACCTCGATATTATTTACCCAATGTGGAAAAGCAAAAGTAAGTTGGGATTGTTTGATATTTTTGATGAAAACATGCTTACGGAAGTTGCTCATGTAATTGTAAGTCGAATTCTTTGTAAAAAAAAAATTTTTATTTATTTTCGTTGACGTTTAGAAATGGATCTTCTTCCTTGGTTTGCAACCTTTTCCATAAGTTTACTAGTCGGTCTAGAGTACGGTGTTTTGGTGGGGTTCCTGATTAGCGTCATCTTCATTCTTTACTATGCTGCCAGACCAGGAGTATCTGTAAAGAGAGGACAGGTGCGTGACGGTCTTTTGTTATTGAAATCAAACTATAAATGAATATGTGCATAGTAATTTTAGGGCAGATTTTACGATAGAATGCTTAAAATTAACGAGATTTAGCATGAAATAGTGGGGATGGCACAACGCATATGAAACTTTGTTTTGTAGCCTGAATCATGCCACATAAAATGGAATCTGAACTTGAACATGAGTGTTACTCATCAATCAGCGTGGAATATCTGGTTAAAACTTGATAATATACAACCTATACGTGAAATGTTGTTGCACTTTGATGGAGCAATTTGAATTTGTTCATTTACTAAACAAGCTCATCACATTTCAATCATGTTTCATTTTTATTGGATTCTTGAGCAATCCATGTAGATATTATTATTGTCCTATATACTTCAAACTTCATTTTATGTCAACCAAACAAAGATAATTAATGAAAATGCTTTGGATATTGGCAAAACATTTTTTGAGAGCTTCACACTAAAACGCAATCGATTCACTTAAAATTTTCTCTAATGAAGTTGATCGATCATTCATTACTATGCTCGGCTAAGAGTATTAAAAAGAAGAGAAAACTAAATTAAATTGACAATGAGTAAATTCCTAATTCAATTTACGTCATGAAAAGAATCGGTTTTTACCTGACATTTACAAGTTGTTCAAAAATTATTGTGGAACGAATAGGTAACGGGAGTGCATATTTAGAACTATTTTATTTCTTCGCTGAAATCAGGTTTTATGTTAATCAATCACGTTTTATCCATATTTTTTAGTTTTGCTCCATTGTGTACGCGTAAACAATTGAAAGCTCAGAATTTTATTACTATATTTGAACTCTGATACTTATAAATTTACCTTTCCCTTTACCCTGATCTGCAGATTGTAGTGGAAAGTTTTTTGACAGTTGTTATCGACAAGTTATCCCCAGTATTTTGAGAGTATGTAAAAGAAACCTCGCCTGTCTTGCGTTGACAGCAGGGGATACTTAATTTCTTTGTTTTACACTTTTAAAACGCATACAAACGATTTGGGCCTCTTTAACTTTTACGTTTGTGAGCATTTAATTTTACTGTTTTCTCTTTTTCCTTGAATTTGCAGTCTACAAATGGCTATCAATTCATTCTAATCGACATGGACAGATCAATGACATTCCCATCAACGGAGTATGCCCGATACGTGATCATGAAATCTGGCTCAAAATGGGGCAAAGACGTTCTGCCCGTAGTGGTTGACTGTCACTTCATTCAGTTTGCAGATTTCACAGCAGCACAGGTAATTAAAAAACCAAATGCATGACGGGAAATTCATAGCTAAACAAAAAATGCTCTTGATTAAAAATGGTCAATGTCCAACGCATCATAATCCCACCATAAGTGGCTTGTACAAACTTCATCTAATCAATCACGCATTTCTTTCATGCTAACAGGGAATCACTGACTTGTTCAAGATGTTTAACGAGAAAAAACAAGACCTGATTTTGTGGCGAATTAAGCCCTCCCTTGTGCGCATTTTAACCGGTATTATGGAGCTCCATGGAGTGCCCTTCAAACACTGCTACACGGAAGAGCAGCTGGAGAGCATCTTAGAAGGTAGTGCAAAAATTGTATTATTTAAAATGTAACAGTTACCAATACAGTACGATTCTATATTCAAGTGTTAGCTTGTTTCAGGAATACTTATTCGCAATCGCAATAATTATATACAATATTTTAATGATAATTACTATTTAGACTCGCTGAAAGAGAGGGAGAAGAAGAACGATATCAAGATAACCTTCACAGTCGCTGGCGACGAGGAGGAAGATAGTTCTAGTACCAACTCAACCTGTACGGTTGATGTTGAAACGCCAAATGAAGGTGCTAGTCGTGATTCTAGCCCATCGCCATCAACCATGCAGGACAAACGTAACAGTGCTAGAAGACGCAGTCTAAGTAACAATCAGACAGGCAGCGATAGTTTCCAGTCCAAAAATATGGGTAACATTAACTATGGAGCTGAAATCGATACAAGCAAAGAGTGAAACACCATAAAACAAAATGGACAGCAGCAGTATTGTAAATTTTATTACTTTATGGTAATTAGTAAATAGTATAGTAAGCATTTCTAAAGAGCAATAGACTAGAAAATGCAAAAGTAGCTAGTCTATAAGGATGCCTAGAATAAGAGCATCTACGATCAATTCCAAAAATATCTTACATTTGGAATGGATTTACTTTTGCCGTCTGCATTTACACACAAAACGATAGATTTGCAGTTGTGTGTATCCAAGCGTTGTGTTTCGGTCGTTACTTTATTTCACGTTTAGTTTACTTTCCAATTCACGCATTTCGAACGACAAATCCATAACATGACGGACTATAACAAAGTAGGATTATAAAGGATGGGTAATAAAAGGATTTATTGGACTATTTTCGCATAAAAGGCATCAATACAAAGTTACGAGCATTATGACAAATCCACTTCGACAAGTTAATCTTATTTAATAACTTTTATATTACGCCATATTTGCATGTTGACTAAGTAAACAAGNATCAAGTTACGAGCTTTATGACACATCCACTTCGACAAGTTAATCTAATTTAATAACTTTTATATTACGCCGTATTTGCATGTTGACTAAGTTAACAAGGCAGACTTGAGGCTGATTGATGTGTTGAGCATTCACTAGAGTGTTACTACTAGACGTTAGACAAAGTAGACGTGATACGTGATGTATAGCTAGGAAGAAAAATGATTTTGATGTTATGGGAGTGCATTGATTGTTATCGCGAACTGAACTGAACGGTGAAGACAAACGATAGAAGTAGGAAGACAAAATATTATTCATTCATTTTATCTTTTCTTTGTGATCGCCTTGAACTTGAATTGAAGAAACTTTTACGTTGGTGTAAAAGGTTTTTTTTTATTGTATATTAACCGTCAACAGTTTCCGAGCATTTTTAAACTATAAACCGTTGAGGGGATCAGTGACAAAAAAGTATTATTAGAGTAGATGACCTGTACCTGTGAAAATATTGTACATATTAAGAACATTTCAGTAATCTTTTTTACTTGTTACATACATACGTAATGCAACAATATGCGAAATGCGAACTTGTAATAGATTTAATGACCGTTAACGATTCTCAATATAGATTGTTATTTGAGGTATGAATTCGTAACTTGAAGTTAATTGTGCAGTCTTACGTATTAGTACTTTCGTAGGTTCTCACACGGTGTATCTTTGCCCTTTGAATGTTGACGTGAGCACGTGTTTTCTGCACATGCTATTTCAGAAGATTATTTTCTGAATTAAACGTGTCTCGTCTCCAGACAAATTTAATTAAGCTGTTTTTAAAATAAATGGCTGAAAGGCTTGTAAATAGAAATAGTTTCGCGTGCAAAACTTAAAATCTGTCAAGTCGAACGAAGCGCATATACTGAATGATGAATATAATATGACGATGGTGTAGCATGTATGATAAT
Source organism: Salina celebensis (assembly GCA_036561885.1). NCBI lineage: Eukaryota > Metazoa > Arthropoda > Collembola > Entomobryomorpha > Paronellidae > Salina > Salina celebensis. The sequence continues at coordinate 15,293 of JAAXOA010000813.1, forward strand.
CATTAAAACACAGCAAATCGGATGAGTGGTTCAGGATTGTGTGGGAGGCCTAGGTAAATAAACGAACAACTTCCTTCGCATTCATACTTGTATTGCGCAAAAGACGCACAGGTAAAAGTGAGGTAAAGTTGTCAATTATACTAGTAAAGTAATCATGGAAAAGCTTTCCCAACAAAAATGACTATGACTATGAAGTTCATGCTCATCTTTGGATTTAGGACTTTAGAACGCAAGTCAAGCTTGTCAAAGAGTAACCAGTGATATGATGCAAAAGACCGAAAGAAAATAATTAAGAAACAAAATTTCGAGTGGCATGTATTTTAGCCCTCCTTTGGATGACATTTTTTGGTAAAGCTAGTCTCCTGAAATTCGTCTGTGTTATTTATCTTCGCCTGGATTTTTATTGGATAAAACTGTTATTTGTTATATAGAAATTTTACTAAACGTTGATGATTTCACATTCTTTAAATCTTCCTACTAAATAATTTCGTTATATTGTTGCAAGTTGTAAATACTAAAATGAGCTGTTATGAAACAGAATAATAATTATACATAATAAAACATAAAAACTGAAAAAAAAACTTATTGCAAAGCGAAGCGGATTTTTGTTTCTTTTTGGGGACACTTTCTTTCTGCATAATACTGCAATAATTCATCCTAATTATGTCTAAATGGATGTTCTCCTTTTACTGATCGAAATTCATGAGTTCTGTACATAACTCTCGATACGTAAAAATACCTTGTTCGCATATAATTTAAACATGACGCTTGCAGCTAAACAAAACTGCGAGTGAAACAGAAAGTAGAGCTAAACATGCATGCAAGGCAACAGCGCGGTTTTGCTCCAATGACACTGTATCCGGTCGGATTTTTTTTTGGACGAGATCCGATTACAACCGAATATGAAGCGAATACTTCGCTGTGACAGCGTAGCTAGCAACGGTAAGAGGATTTTGAGTAAGACCTTTTCTTATGTGGAAAGCTAGAAATAAGCGTAATAGCATCGCGTAATAATAAGTAGGAAACGGAGAGAAAAAGCGCTTTCTCTTCTCCGGATTCTGGATCCATATGATTCTCGTGTAGGATCTTAATGTGTGTTTTTTTCACTTTTCTACATTCACGTACTTTTTTCTTACCTATATTGAACTGAATACTCACCATATAAGACTTCCCAAGAGACGAGTCTTCTTAGCAATATTTATGTTGGTAGATGTCGACTACAAAATATTTTATTCAACGCCACTTGAAAGTCTTCCATTTCCAGTTCATCCACTTTGCTTTCTACTCTACTGTGGATCTAGTGTAGTCCAGAATTCTATTATTATCCATAATAGCCTTGATTCAACATAATTAATTATGGAGTTGTGAGGAGCGCACAGCCTGTATGAAAACAATACCAACCGAAACCAACCAGCCAGTATCATCGGCAAAGCTTATGTAAACTTGGACTTTTACTTTGAACTTTTACTAAATCAATTACAAACACAGTCAACCAGACGTGAAACGTTGAATGAATATATATGGAGGAAATCAGAGTGCGTCCTTATCGTCTGTTTCAGCAACATTGTGGTTTATTCAAGCAATTATATTACATGTTTATTGAACCTGTGCAAACATTCTTCAAACCTTGTTAGTCTATACAAGTTAGCCCATTACGCAATCTCTCTTCTGAACTAATTCTTTACTGAAAATAGCCAACGAAAACGAAAAAACAGGAGCTGCCAAAAGCACCGACTTTAAAATAGCTATAACAGTGTTTTATTTTCGAGACATTGTAACTCAGTCTTGATGGATTCAGTGCACATTTTGTTTTAACTTTACGTATCCTCGTGTAATATGCAAAATATAACAGAAAAAAACTTCATGACAGCCTAAATACCCCTCCATTTGCCAAATAATCTTAACAGAAAAATGTGGATAGTATTTTCTGAACGACCCCGACCGGTGGAAGCGGCGAATTGACTATGTTTTGTATACAATCAGACACTAGTGTAATACAGCAGAGTTCTGTTTTCTCGAACGTTTTCAAAATATTATCAAATACATGGAAAAAAGATGCTCACTGCAAACAGAAGCCATACTGCAAGTAATATACTTTCTGTGTCAATTTGTGTTGAAAAGCAATTGGAAACTTTACCGAGAACATTACACGTAGCCACTGAATAACAACTAGCCGACTCTTCAGTACATTCACTCAATATTTATTTTTGCCAGGGCATCAGTGTCGCAAAAAAAGACAGCCGAGTTTTGCAGCTATAGAACTTCTCGAGCTTTGTGGCGTCTACTTTTAATAGGATATCCGGTGTTGAGTACTCCGATTCGGAATAGATTTGTGCACGTCAACTAGTAAGTGATACCTATCTATATCAATATTATTTCAAAAATCTTTCAATGGATGCTTTTAAGCTTTTGGAATAGCCAGATTTTTTTGGGAACTGGTGTACAGTAGTTTTTAACTTTTTCACGATTGTTATCCTTTTGTACACAGTTTACACACTACATATCATCTTCACGCATCAGTACAACTTCAAGTTAAATTTATTTGTGCCTCTAAAAAAGTGCACTAGTGCAAAATCAAGTCCATTTGCCAAATGTGTGGTTTCCATAAAGGCTAAAGTATGTAGTGTACTTGTGTGACGACTACACGAACCATCCGATTTACGAAATTAAGGAGTTTCTAGATAAAAAAAACCGAGAACCTTTATCTTATTCGCTTGTCTGTTTTGTGCCATAAATATAATTATTAACTGAAACTAACTAACGAAAAGTTCATGTACCTTTTCTCCTTGCGAGTTCTTCACATGCACATTTGCGTACGATATTCTTTCCCATGGTGTAAGTTGAAATAGAAAAAAAACGGATTCGCGAAAAACAGCTATTGTAGTGGACACGTTTCACTTGAAACAGCGTCACATTTTTGAAAAGGGAAATCGTCAACAAAAAAGGATCAACTTGATTAACGCTAATAATTGCTAATATTTAAGATTAATATTTTCCGTTTCATCGCCTTTCTCTTTGTGAATTGTGAATACAAGCGAATGTCAAAATGTCGACCGCAGATTTTGGTCGTGGAAAGACTATATTTGTGTTAGCTATTGTCATCGGGTGCTTTGCAATACTATGGCCGAAAATATTCTACCCCATGCTGACAGCTTCTATTGCAAATGGAGACGATGGTAAGGCAAATCAGTTTTTTTATAATATGAAAAAACATTTTCGACAATTGTCAATTCGTTTGTTATAAAACACTCGACATTAGTCGAAACATATTTTATTTTTTGCGTTAACCAGATTTTCTCGATTTGCAGTTTTGCAGTTATGTCCGATATTTGCAATCTCGAAGATGTGGTTGTATTTCACTAGCTAGCGATAAGCATATCTTTGTAGACATTTCAGCAATTTTAAACTTTCAAAACATTGACTTGACATGATTTTGTACAGAATTTTTTGGCGATGACGCAATCATCAAAAACGGAACAGTTTTATACGGAGCGAACCGACAACTCATATTTTTTCCTTTTTGACACTCAATTTTCTCCCTATTTGAGCGATTTCGCTCCTTCTGAGCTTCTGATTAAAATGCGTTATAAGCACTTTAAGTAATTACGTACACTTATGGTTAGACGATACAAATACACTATTATAGATAGTCGATAAGAATCATACTCGTAAAAAGTTATAAATATTACTGATGATGTATGTAATGATGTATTTAACGCAAGCCAAGCGAAAAGCGTTGGAACACAGAAATCCACTAGAGCAACAGGATGAAGTATATTTAAGTAAAACTACTCTCTGTTGGAATATTGTCAAAAATGCAATGTGTCACAAGGTCGTTAGACTTCAAACGGCTACATTTATGATGAATAGTGCAGTTGAAAGGAAACTCAGGATTATAATCGATGCAGAGTAGCATAATTGAGAAATGTCAGGAACGATTTGTCCATTAGATGTACTCATATCACAATCAATGCAAATGCTAAGGCCCCGTTACGGACTTTCACTAATTGAACCAATTTGTTACAACAGCCCCGGTTAGGGTAATAAAACCACGGAAAGGAGGATCATCCACCTGCTGCGACGTGAT
>JAAXOA010000814.1:0-19370 GCA_036561885.1 Salina celebensis
GACGTATCATTGGATCGAGCTCGGGTAGGACTACTCAATGGCATATGTTTGGGTTGACGATGTCAATCCTGAAGGTGCCTGTGAGGCCCTAACTTTCGTCACGTGTACTTTTACATGACGTAGCCTTGGAAAGGACGCTGCCAAGGCTATTTATTGACGCATATCCTAAATCAAAACTTATAACTGTACTTTTCATCCTGTTTTACGTTTCCATCAGACTATTAAACTGTCACATTTAGTGATAACGTTCAGCTTCGTCTTTATAGCTGTTCTTAACAGCTTTTATTAGAACTTGCGAAGACTTACCAGGTATTAATATAAATTCGCCTGTATTGAACTTATTTGGTTGTGTTACAAAGTTAAGTTATAAGATTTGGAACATATAAAGGATGTAGATCTTATCATATGGTAGATTTTTCAATACCATCTTCGACCATATTGATGGTTCATTTTCAATCATAAAAACTACATTTAACTCTACCATTCTATAATATTAAGATTACAAAACTGTAGATACATATCATAAGGAGAAAGTTTACAATTCACACTAAGATAAAGATACTAACTTTGCTATCATCATAAACCGGTCATTAATTGAATTAATAGGAAATCCAAAAGTAAATTTTGTTTTTAATGGACATGAACTCATATGAAAACAATTAGTTGCAAATATCATTCAGGCATTGAATTTGTGAACTCAATCCAGTCCACAGTGTCAATCCCACAGCTTTGAGAATTTTGATGGAGGGTAAGGTTTGCTCTTTGACTGTGCTACAAGGGGTGACTCCTTTCATCGCTATACTCACAGCACCTGCGTTGCCCTTCAGCCCCTGCTCCGGAATAGGAAACACTTCAGGGATAAGTTGTAAGTGCGTGTGGAAACAGATTTACATCGGCGACATACTTTCCTTCCACAAGAACTCCATTGGAAGACATTCTCGCAATGTCGCCACCCGTGTCAAACTTTCCAGTTGTTGGAAACAACCCTTTCGTCTCTATTTTCAGCCATGGCAAAATGTAATATCAGAATAAAGCTTGTGTATGCAGTTTAACTAATTAATTAGTAAATCTAAAACTCTTTCCGAATACATTTAATCAGAGTCGATGTTTTCTTTTAGTGATCTACTCCTCAGTCGTGTAAAAGAGAACAAAGTTTGGGCAATCGGGGTGAAACAAGACTTGATTGTAAATCTATTAAAAGAAACATCGAAAGGTAAGTATTCTTCGCTAAAAGTTTTAATATTAAATTGTTATGAAGAAAATAATTAATTGATGAAGTAATTTTCCCACTGCTGACCGCACAGCAGTTGACAATGTACCTCGAATCAAATATTTGTTGTATCTAATTGTAGGCTTGTTTTAACCAGTGCTCGGAATGTTCTTCACTACTTTTTTTTACTGGAAAATGTTTAGAATTCGTTACTTTGAATTTACTTCAATATGTAAGTGTAAATCTCAAGTCGTCATCGAAAAAGAAAATACTTTGCCGAACCGAAAAAACATTTTTTTGTCTTGGTTTCTCTTTGTTTACAGTTTGACGGTGAAAGCGTATGCTGTGTTGATGAATGACTGTTGAGGATTTCTTAGCTCTGCTCCCAGCTGACAAGGCAAGGTAGATAAGTAAACAAACTCTTTTTTACACTCGTGAGAGTCAATTGAGACAAGTGCAAGTGGGTAAAAATATGCTTGTAAATTTGGTTCTAAACTAAATATGTAAGTAGAGAGTATGGTTAAGCCAGCTTGATAAGAAGGCATAAGTGAGAAAAAGTCAAAAGGTCAGTTTACTCTTTTGACTTGAACTGTTCTCGATAATAGAAAGATAACAATCTCGAGGCGGCCTTCAATTGTAGTAAATCTCTTTCACGGAATATTTTAAACAAATTTTGATACTTGATCAGTTAATAGCTTTTTCAAGTAAATTAAGGTGTTGTGAACGTTAGATGACAATTTCCTAGTCATTTCTCATTTATATTGTTTACCTTTAGTTTTAATTCATTGAAGAAGGTGACTGACGGTTACAAAAGTATGATGACTCATATTTTTCGGAAGGACAAGTAAGTTTGTAGAAGATTATATAATATTTTAACAACTAACGCAAGCATAACCCTTTAAATTGTTCTATTTTCTTATCGAGATGGCTTTTGTTGTTTTCTTGTAAACAGTTCTATTAATTGCTTCATTTTAAATGGTTAAACTCCGCACTAGAACTGGAACACTCCTAAAATGCACAAATAACTGATAACGCGACCAGTGAGATATTTTTAATCTTATCAGTAGTTAGTATTTATTCAGAGGTGTGCACGAGGTCCCTTCACACAGCACAACAAGTTTTTGCATGCTACTTTTTGTGCTACAACAAGAACACAACAAGTTCCCAATACAAGCTTACGACAACCACAACAAGAACAAAACAACTCCATCAAGCGCTACAACACAACACATTTCAGTACAACACATTTTGCGAAAACGATAAAACGCAGCACAACACAACAAATAAGGGCTTATAATAGCAAAATACGCTCAAAAAATGAAGAAAATTCGAAAATCTTGATGAAATTTTGCGATTTAAATCGAATTTTTCATATTTTAGCTCAGCGTGTTTTTGGAAGTCGTAACAACAACAAAAACACAACACATCGTTAGGTTAATTGCACACAACACAACAAGTATTGGTACAACCCTTTCAAATTTTACAACACAACACCACAACAACACATTTGCCGCCGAAAGTAGGTTGTCACAAGTTGTCACACGCTACAACAGCTTGTTGTGCACATGTATGGTATTTATTTAGATTTTACATCAGGAACACATATTTACTTATTACTTACATTTAATTTGATTTCAGACCGTCACCGCGAGCGCATTCAAGCCGAGTGACCAATGCCAGACAAAAACGGTCATGGCAACGACCTCGGAGGAAACTAAATCGGCTGTGGAGGAAGCCAGGAACTCCGATATCGACGCCGAGGATGAAGTTTATAATCGATACGCAGTAGTGGAGCGGTATTGTAATTAGAATTTAAATGGCTAGATAAACAAGTAACCCGACAATTAGTTAATTAATGCATTGGTTTTGTTACATCCCGTGTTTGAAGTAGGGAGCGACGGCGAAACCCGTGGAAAATCTGCTAACAAGTGATCATACACTGGGGAATAAGGCCGCGGTTCGTGAAAATATTGAATAGCTGACTCTGATGGCTCCTCTGATGAGGACTAAGCCTTCACTGGTACCCAGGAAGGTAACCATGAGCATTTGTCAGCTGCTGACAAAGCCGCCGCCCAAGAAGCTCATGGAAAAGCGGAGACTGACAGACTCAGGGAGTCGTTTTTAACTGACGTCAAGGAGGAAGGGGAACGGCGACTTCGCCAGTGATCGACTTTGCTGGGGAAAAAGTAACGGTTCAAGAAACAATTAAAGTAACTCTCCAAGCCGAAGCTTGTGACAAGGAACCTGCGACAGGTCCTGTGAAAAGTTATAAACCCCGAGAAAGTCGAGTAGGATTCGGCATTTCAGGAAACGACCCAGACACAAATGGTCTGGATGAAATGGATAAGCGTGGCTTATCAGGACTGATTAAAGCATTCCAGAACAAGGAGGCGGCCGCGGCGACAAGGAGGATTGGGACACTGGAGAAGTCGAAGCTGGACTGGGAGCAGTACAAAAGGAAGACCCTAGAGGGCTGGAGGAGGATCTCACCCATCACAGCAGGAGCAAAGACACGTAAGAATTAATCTGATATTTCACTAATTGCTTAATCAATTAAGGAACAGTTTAGTTAACAATTTATGTGTTTTTTGCTGGTATATTGACAAGCAAGAGTTTCTCCAGAGGGCAGACCACCGCCAGTTTGAAATTGAAAAGAATAAGCGGGCAACGCAGCGCTCAAAACGACTCGCAAATCAAAATTAACTGTGGCCATATGTTAGTGGTAGTTAACGTATCCTTTTATCAAATAGTTCAAATTGTTTACTACGTTTTGCAGTTTATATAGTAAATATCGTTTTGACAAAATCAAATTCCTGATTGGTTGCTGTTTGTTCAGTTTCGAAGAATGCGACATCTGGAGGTAGCGTGAGACGTGGGAAGCATTTTCATTTTTCAACTAGATTTTTATCATATTTGAAACCTAGTTCATTTGTGTAATTAGTGGTGCACTACCTCCTCCAGCGAACCCAATGCCATGAATATTGCTGAGACTGCCCCGGCTGTCCATCTTAAATTCTAGACATGACAATGTGATTATTGTTGACGATGAGGAGATTCTGAGGGAGTTGTGAAGACTAAATGAAAAGCGTGTGCGATTCTAGTTGGAGGGAGTGAATGATGATTAGATAGTTCTGCACTGGAAATGTTTAAGTTGGAATTTCAGTTTAAATTGTGACTGCTTTTTACTCGTAGGTTCGATTACATGTAAGGATTGAACCTGACTTAGGTTAGGTACCAGTAGACATAGATAATTATTAACCCCAAGGGTAACTTGCAGGGAGGGTAACCACTTAGCTAGTATTCACTATTCCTCTAGTTCCATAAAATGTAGAATCAGAGTGCAAGAGTCCCCTGAAACCGATGAGCAGATGTCGTTTTCAGTTGGTTTTACTAAGTTGTTTTCTAGTAATGTCAAATAACGAGAATAACACTGATTACCGGTTTGTTTCTTCTGAAATGACACAAAAAAAAAAAAAAAAAAAACTGGACACAAGTTGTGGCATGTGACAACAACCCGTGTTTCATGTCCATGTTCAAGTCAAGTTTGGAGAATGTCAGATAACGACACCATTGCAAAGTGAACACGCAGAAATGGAATAGCATAGAAAACGCACAAAATGATTGCTAATGAAGACAACTTTTAGTTAGTTATAGTTATTCTTGGGGCACCAGGATTTATAATTTCGGAGCTTGTTAGCTATTAATGCAAAATGCAATGGCTTTTAAGATGGTTGCTCAGGTAAAATGTTTGGCCCTTTGAGGACTCCGGATAAGTTTCGTTGCAGTCAAAATTAAAGTTTCTAATTTTGAATATGGCCAGTGTGTGCAAGCGGTACTTGTTTATCACAAGCGAAGATTTTTTTCTCTCTTCTCCTCGCGTCTTTTTTGAGAATGGGTCCAGTCGCAGGATTTAGTCTTGTTTGGATCTCGCTGGGGTGCGGGTGGTGTGCCTGCGATTGTGATTCAGTCTACGACGTACAAGGGAGAAGAGTAAAACTATTTTCTGTCTGTTACATTTTACTTTTGGATTTTAACGAGCAATTAAAGCAACTAATTAACGATGGCTTCGTCAGCCCACAGCAGGAAGAAAGTTTGCAACTATTGTCAGTAACTTTAATTTTTTAATTATTTGAATAAGTGGTTAATTATTGTTTTGAAGATGGCCACAGGAGTTTAATTGTTGGTTTAATTATCTGTTTCAGGTGGCATTGGTAGCCACTACTATGGGCGGGGTCACCCAATGAAGCCCCACAGGATAAGGATGACGCACAACTTGCTCTTGAACTATGGATTGTACCGGAAAATGGAGATTTATGTAAGTAAACTAGTTAAAATAAGAATTAATTAATTTATCAGTGGTTAAGAGGTCTGAAGGTTCATTTTAATGTGACTTGTTTTACTTATAGCGTCCTCACAAAGCGACTTCAGAGGAGATGACGAAATTCTACATTGACGACTACATCCGGTTTCTCCGCAGCACTCGGCCGGACAACATGAGCGAGTACAACAAACAAATGCAGCGTTGTAAGTTCAAGTTGATAAGCATTTAGGATTTAATTGAACATTTTACTGTTTAAGTTGTTACTTAACAGAATGTTTGGTAATTTTGCTCCAAACAGTTAACGTCGGCGAGGATTGTCCAGTATTTGACGGTCTTTACGAGTTCTGCCAGCTCTCAGCCTGTGGAAGTGTTGGCAACGCTGTTAAACTCAACAAGCAAGCAGCCTACATCGCGGTCAACTGGGCGGTCGGTCTTCACCACGCTAAGAGGTCAGAAGCATCCAGATTCTGTTACATCAATGACATTGTCCTCGCGATTCTGGAGCTCCTCAAGTATCACTAGCGAGTCTTCTACATTGACATTGATATCCACCACGGCGACGGCGTTGAAGAGGCTTTCTACACTACCGATCGCGTTATGACTGTCTCCTTCCACAAGTACGGAGTGTATTTCCCTAGAACTGGAGACTTCCGCGATATCGGCGCAGGAAAAGGAAAATATCATGCTGTCAACTTCCCCCCTGCGTGACGGAATTGACGATGAATCGTACGAGTCCATTTTTATTCCAATCATGACCAAAGTGATGGAAACTTACCAGCCGAGTGCTATCGTCCTCCAGTGCGGCGCCGACTCCTTGACTGGGGATCGTCTTGGCTGCTTCAACTTGACCTTGAAAGGTCACGCCAACTGCGTTGAGTTTATGACGAAGTACAACTTACCATTATTGCTCCTTGGAGGAGATGGTTACTCCATCAGGAATGTCGCCCGCTGTTGGACCTACGAGACGGCTGTCGCCCTTGGCATCGACATCGCCGACGAGCTCCCGGTACAACGACTACTTTGAGTATTTTGGACCAGACTTGAAGCTCCTTATCAGCCAGAGCAACATGTCCAACCAGAACACACCCGAGTACCTCGACAAAATCAAAACGAGGCTCTTTGAGAACATCAGAATGCTTCCGTGTGCCCCCGGAGTTCAGATTCAGGCTATTCCTGAGGACGGCGTCCAATTGGACGATCCAGATGAGGATGAAAGGATCTCTATCCGGGCGAGCGATAAACGGGTCGCGAATGACAACGAGTTTAGTGACTCTGAAGATGAAGGAGGCGACGGTCGGAGGCACCAGAAGAACTTTGGAAAGAATCGGTAGCGAGCCAGACAAGAGAGCGATGGGGGATCCTCTAATGCTGTACTGTTAGGCCATAGAGTACGGCGGGCTCCACGCCGTCTGTGTGAACATTCTGTGTGCAGTCCGACAGCGGCTGCATTCTTACTTTCTTTTACATTCTATACTTACCTTGTACACACAGAAGATTATTGTTATGCTGAGACTCGGACCTCCGGGTATGTAACAAGCTTTTAGCTCAAGGTTGCTTTGTCGTGACGGAGTTTACCACAGGGATAGCCGCTCATGTTCATCACGAGAGGACCCTTTGTCACCGAGGAAGGAAGAGTAGATCCGGGGCCGCTTTGGGGGTAGTCATGTAAGTATAGGGTATCCCATAGGCCACCGTCAGGTAGTTGATCAAGGAATGTGTGTCGTCTAGAGGAATGGTGAGTTAGTGAAGCTGGATGATGGATGCATGAATGTGCACTAATTTGTGTAAAATGTAAATATGTAAATAGATGTTTGATGGAATATTTTTTGGTATGAATTGTGAACTAGCGAAGTGAGATGACAAAAGAACATCCATTCGCTTGGTAGAATTTGAGAATATAACAACGACATTTATGTTCGGTTTTCAAGACCATTTAAAGATACTTGTAAATATTTTTGAAGCGTGTAGTTTTTGTTAATAATAATAATAATTCGTAGAGCTTTTGACATTTATTATTTCGCTGTGGTTAACTGCGCTTATTTTACACACACTACATATGGCAGGGGACCTGCGACCTTCCATTGAATCAGCGTTAGTGCGGGCGACAGGTATAGGCCAGTTTACCATACCCTTTGCAATAGCTGAGTTTTATTGAGCAATTCACCACTGTTATAGCTAACCGATTTCTGTAAAATTGAATATGCCAAATCTATATTGGCCTAAGGAACAACGTAACCAAATTTCGTTGAAATCGCTCGTGTAGTTTCAGAGAAACAGAGTGTGATAGACGGACAATCGGACATCGGCATCCGCATTAATTACCTTCTCCACTTAATAAAGTTGCAAATGAATTAGAAATTTTGCGCGTCAAAATTGCCGCTAGTGGAAGTTTAATTGTTCGGTATAAAATCGGGAAATTCCGAGAGCAGCGACTATTCTGGCTGGGTTGGTTATGCTCTGGATGGATCTACCATGGCCAGCTTCTCTTCTATCACTAAATCCGATTTTGGATAACAACCATACAAACGACCTTTGCACTATATATTCCAAAATTTCTTTTATATCAAAAATCAATAAAATAAATTCCCTACCGTTTGATCAGAATCAAATCAAGTACAGATTTTTTTCTCATCCAGAATTCAATGGACAAACTGAATTGTTTACTAATACGAGCAACACAACTATCTGAGTTCGTTTGAGATTGCACTTGTATGATCTTATTTACGCTCTGTAGTCAGTATCTGTAAACATACATTATAACAAAACATAAAATGTATATATTTTTGTGGATTCAGCAACCTTTAATTTTACACAGAGGGAAACTTCTCGCTCTGGGAATGCATCTTTGCATTTAGGACCTCCATTCAAATTAAGTATGGAAGAAAATAATTGTATTTATTATTCTCACTGTCTCACTGGTTTACTCATAAACTGGTAAATTTTTCGGTTGCGGCAAGTTATACCAAAAACTAGTCATATCAATACTCAAATTTCCATACAAAATAATTATTTTGTGGATTTCTTCCTCCTTGCCACGTGTTCGGCTTACTGATAATACGAGTTTAGAAAAATTTACCTTTTCTTCGGATGTACCTATGAGACGAGGAGAAAAATGAAGTTTGGTAAATCCAGAAGTTTTTGCAGTCACGCGGACAACCGATATTCTCTCTTTTCCGAACATTTGTCATGATACGCTCTCTTTCGCATATCTTGTGCTTTGTGCAATTCTTCACTTCTAACATCGGTCCACGTTATATGTACATCACTCTCGCGCCGAACTTGTCATATTTCGCAGATTGAGAGAATATTGCATTATATTCCGAAAATTTTCTGGAAGTGCTTACCCAAAATCCCTACACTTTCACCTAAGCAATGTTACCAAGGCTCACGCTTGCTCTTTTGCTTGCTTTTATCCAATACTTGGATGCCAAACAAAATATGCCTATTTCTGAAACGAACGGAACTGCTTCATTCCTTTACCAACGCTTGGACTGACAACTTGTCTTGCTATTCTTCAATAAAGCCATTACATCTAGTTATCATGCATGATTTCAGAGTTACAGAGAGTTCTGTTACAGAGGATGAGATGGACATTCTGATTAATGTTGGAGACTGTGCGTAAGTACTAAAATATTCTTTGACGCTAGACTATATAATTTTTCAGAAAACTTTAATTGTCTACCAGCTTATCTTGTTTCAGTTAAATACTCAGAGAAAATTATGTTTGTGAATTATCTTAGATTGGCCAGATGCAGCTTTCACTATTTGCTGTGAGTCTTCACTGATATATCACTGGTATATCCCTACACCTACATACCTGCAACTTTTTACACCCAAAATCAACCATTCAAATTTAAACAACATAAAATTTGTCTGTCTGTTTCATATGTAAGTTTAAAGCTTAGAAACAGGTTTGGGCAAATATTTCCTCTGATTAGTAAGTTCTAAAAACTATTTGCGACAAGATATTATTACAGTTCTTTCAACAGAAAAGATATTCAGGATTCAACAGTAAAAAAGATACTGACTGAGTAGTTTTTTTACACTTGTTGGATCCACATTTGTGGACCTTGTTACGGAGGATGGAGCACCCTGTTCCAGACTGGAATTCGGTGTCCCCAAAAAGGAAGGTACAGTCGAAACTACACACAGTTTTACAAGTTTAATTGTATAATAAGCGTAATATTGCACTTTTATTATTTCAAAGGAATTCGCACCAACTGTTTTGCCAGACTGGGCTGTCTTCTGCTGGATACTGATTGTCTTCTGCTTGTCCGTCTGCGTGCTGTACTATATTTGCCAGTGCTACAGATGGTCCTCATTGTTGCAACAGAGGCAGCATGGTCCATCGGACCCTCAAATTGATAATTTGCCATTGACGGCGCCAGGGCGATCGAATACAGCCGTATTGGAGACAAGAGCTATAAATGAAACTCAAGTTTAGTTTCAACCTAAACCTATCCAGACCCAAAAACTGTTGATGAACACAGATTTAATATTTATTATTTAGGTAAGCTACTTGTGTCGGAAGTATTGGTTTTAGGTTAAGTAGACCTTAGGGTCAAAGCCGGTATAGAAATAAATGTTTTGAGCATGGAGGTGTCTCTGGCTGGAGATTAATCCAACATTTTTGAAATAAAAGAACACAAATTCATCAAATCATCTTTGAAAAATTGTAATTTTTTTAAAATTTCCTCATTTGGTCAGGCGGTACCAAAAATTGTACGAATTCCTTTCCCATTTTGTTGGTATAGTAGGCAAAACGCTGATGCTAATCGAAGATGACCTTCAAAGTATTCAGATCTGGTTCGGAACCCGTTGACCTTCGACCTTCCTTTCCCTTTGGCTTACGAAAAAGGACTCAATGCAGTTCTCAATTAAAGGAGAAGTTGCTTCACTCGGCGTACAAATCTTTGTAGAATGAAACCTTTGTACCTTTCACTAACAATAACTTACAACATAGTTATAGCGAATGAAGTAATTTCACTCATATATTTTGATATGCTTATTAACGTTTTATTATTGTATGTTTCCTTTTTTACGTTTTATTTACAATATCGCACTCTTAAAGCAGTAAAAGGAGTATTTATAATTTCGATGACCATTTAACGTAGCCAACGTAATAACCTTGGGCGGGAGTTTGGTGAAGACTAACTAATAATAATAATTTTGGAGCATGTTCTACGTTATTGCCATGGTTTTAGATTGTTAATAGAAATTGTACCAACTCTGAATGTAATGTAAGCTTTGGGTTACTTTCAAGCCAGGCATACATTGAGCGGTCTGTTTCCCAGTCAGTGTTTCTCTGATAAGGTTTGCTTCCATGAATAAGCAGAATACAAGCTATAAAGAGCCAGTACCATTTACTTACGTGCTGAGTTACTAAAAGTAACAAGTTGCAAGAAGTAGCTATCAGACTGCAGAGGAGAAAGTAAGTGAAAGTTGTTAATTCATCCATGGGTTCCTTCCGGGTCTCCCTTTCATGTGGTCTTCTTTCCTTTAACCGGGCATTGTTCAAAAAATGTTTGTTTACAATACCTGTTGCATTTTGGCTCTGTTCGTGAAAACAATTGGTTCAAATATGAATAGTTCTACAAGACACGTTTTTTTTTGTTCGCAAGCTATTCGATGAAATCTAGAGAATTAAATTAATCCTCAACCTTTAAAGCCAGAAATTGGTTGGAGTCAAGTACTATAAATTTGTTATAACTGAATTTTATAATATTAAATGATCATATGTTCTAAAAGTAAGCACTTGCACCGCCAGTGATAGTAGCTTGAGTGAAAGTTTTCAGGTGTCGACGTCAAGGAAAGCAAAAGTATTGGATAAAATCGCAGGTATAAACGTCATTTAATAAATTTATGAGTCATTTTCGTATTACAATTTCTTTGTTTTATATAATGTGGTAGAAAATTCAATTCAATCGAGGGTTACTGTGCTTAACCGATAGTAATATGTGTAAACGGCCCACGATTTTCAATGCATTGGTGATTTTTTTTCACACAACGGACATCACAGACAAAACTCGTTCGTCGCCTCACCCATCTAAAACTTGTGTAAAAAACGTGTTGAAAACTTTTTTTTTGTAAACAATGATGTCTAAAGTAAATGTGTCTGTTTTATTGTCGACCTCAGGGCAAAATATTTCTTTACTTTTATGATTCTTTTTTACTCGTGATGAGGTAATCCAAAACCAGTTCTGCTGAGGTAACTATCGTATGTTTACTCTTTACTATGTGTCTACCACAATGATTTCGGTTCAAATCAGATTAGTCAATATAAAACAATTCTTTATTTAGTTATTTTATCAAACTTCAGAATTATAATTTGACTTGGCAAAAGATTTTATGACATCATGTTCACACCGTTTGAAGTAAGATACTTTCAATGGTTACAGTCATATAACTTTTAGTCAGAATTATTTAAACGAAACATTTAGGAACATGACTCTGTTTGAGATTTTTGCACATAAACAGGCTCAAATCAAATCACAAACTGAATATTTTCATAAATATCGTTTACTTGTTACAATAAACAGCCAATACTGCTCTATTCCACTACTTTAATCCACTTTTCTAGTCTCTACTCTCTACATCCAAAATGTTACTTGACAATATGTTACTCCAGCTCTTGACTATCTGAGAATCTTAGAATTTTGTTGGCAAGATAATCAGCAAGCCAATCCCTACACCCACCCAAATCCACTTATACTTGTATAAAAAGTTATTGGTGGGCTCGTCTCGGAGTACGAGTTCACACCGATAAACACCCTCCATGTCGCGGTCACGGTCCATTTTGGTTGTTATTTTTAAGTAGTCCGAATGTTTCTGGAAACGGGTTTCCAAACTTTGTCAGCAATTGCCTCCACAGGAGGACTTAAGGGACGCTCCACCCAGCATGCAAAATTTTGTTTTGCAGGAGCAGGTCAGGGTATCACCACGAATTCGAAAGAAAGCAACCTGAAGGTGTCGTTACCGTCGTCACAAACAAGAGCTGATTCCAGATCCCCATTGGACGTCACTTCAAAGCTAATCACGTTCTCGGATTGAGGGCGTAAGAGCTAAAGAATGGATGCGTAAGGATCAATCAAAAGTTGGTTAATAATAGGTGGATTCATAGCTTACCCCTGTTTTTGCTAAATGCTTTCCATTTTGGTAGAAGACATGGTGGCAGGACAGCACATCTGGTGTTTGTTCGGCGCCGGTTGTTGGCTGTTTTGTACTCCAACATGGAACTAAAATCCGCAACACCATGATAACGACAAACACATACTTTAGATCCATTTCTGAAATCGAAAGAGAATAAAACAGAAAAGCTTGTCACAAGTTCAATTCTTGTCTGTAAACAATCCATGGAAAATAATATGATGCTGATAGATAATCAGATATTGTAAAGCTGAACGGTTTTGCTAATGCTTTCTAAACGTTCACGCTCACTTCCAGAATGTTTATCTTACGGGCAGACCCAAAGCTGTTTTAAACCACTCATTAACATTCAGAGATATTGCACATCTATAAATTGATATATTTTTACTACAGATACCAAAGAGTAAAATTGGAAAGCATATAAAACATTGAAGCATTTGACATATTGATTGCATATATACAGCAAATTACAGGACACCATCCACCGCCACTCTCAGCGTCATTTGCAGCTACTTCGGCTGGTCAAATCCTGATGCCAACCACACCTTCCTAGTCGTCGTCGCATCGGGACTCTTTTCCACCAATCAAACCCCCATAAAATTCCAAGGGGGGCTATTCAGCCAACTGGGGCAAATTGAGACAAACTTTCTATCACCACTTATCACATCTGAACTTTCATCTGAGTCATAAAAATAATCGTTCAGGAGCCTTCAATGAGTACTATAAAGCCGACTTGTAGAATGAGTTGCATTATTAGGTGGCGAAGCTACTTTATGCGGATGCCGATGTCCGTCCGTCCGTCTGTCCCCCACTGTTTCACTGAAACTGCTGGACCGATTTTAACGAAATTTGGTACGATTCTTCATTAGCCCAATGTAGATGGGCAAAATAAATTGCAGAGCAATCAGTTTACTATGACCATGACCATAGTTAACTGCCAAATTGAAGTTAGTAATAATAATGCATCGTTAAACTTTTTATTCGCTCTACCTACACCACTCTTTGAGCTGATCCTTTTTGCTAATAACAACAATACAAAATTCGATAAGCTTCACTAATTAATTGGCAATTAAAGTTTATTCAATTACGAAAAACAATTCATCGTGCTAGTTGCTGATTCAAACACTACTAGGTTCTTTCAGAATAGAGCCTAAAACTATGCCATAGCTTCGCCACTTTTATATACATCGATATAATGACCCAGCAAACTGATAAGAGATAGAGATAACCTTATGAAAACTATGAGGCTAAGAGTAAGAGAATAAGAGAAAAAACTTCTCTGCACAAATAGGGTAATACAGGTATACGAAATACGGCGCCAAAAGTTTACGGAAGCTGGGTTTTCTAAAATTAAAACCATCCGGGACTTTTAACAGCAATTTACAATAATGAGAATGACAGTTGTTACCTCAGATTATTTCTACAGACAGTCTAGGATGTGCCTAATAAATATATAACGTGTGGCTTACCTTTTACTTAGGGTTCAAAAATGTTGGTTGCAGCCGGGCACTTGAAGTTTCTTATCACTGAATTGTAGAATAGTAACTGATCAGGAGTTCTAAATGACAGCACTTGCATCGACAGTGGCAGAAGCTTTAGTGAGAGCTTTCAGCTAAGAACGCCGATGAAAGGAGAAAGTAGTCAGAAGAATTAAGGTATAAACGGTGATTGTGGTATTAATGTCTTTGTTTTTATCTGGTGTAAAACACAATGAGAGAAAGTGAAATCTCGGCTTCTTCCAGGCTCAAGAATTGGAAAACAAATACTAGTTTCCTAATAGGAGTAATGTAAATCCACGTGCGTTGACAGCAGTGCAAGATAGAAACGTTTCAAATTGAATTTGTGTGTAAACTTGTGGCTACCTGAAGAATTCTGTTCCATTTTTAACAATGACATGAGAAAGACACGAAATTCAGTAGGTTGTAAATATGAATGTTTATCTTACACAAAATATTTCTTTACTTTACCAAATTAATTTCCATGCTGGCTGTTTCAAAACGAGTCTGCTGCTTAAATATATCTCGTGAAAATATGACATTTAACATCTACAATCATCGCGATACAAATCAGATTCGTTGATTTGGCAGAAATTGTTCAGTTATTAATGCAAAATAATTTTAAAATTAAAATGCGAAGTCCCTCGAATTTAGTTATTTATGAACCTTTCAATGATACCTAAATCATTCAAGTCAAGATGTAATTGTAATATTGAAAAATATCCAAGTATGAATAATTGGATTACTCTCTAGAACAAGTGGAACAATGTAATTGTGTAATTGTAATTACCAATAACTTTTGTGAAAAGTAGATGATCAATGTTCAAATTACTTTTTAAATTTTCTGGTAGCCCAATTACAAATTACCAGTTAAGTAATTCCAATTATGTAATTTGATTTGAACCTAACAATGCTGATCAAACTAGTGAGCCGATTTCGATGAAATTTTGTACGTTTTTTCCGAAGGCCAATGTTATAGGGGCGTAAAAACTCCGTTGACTTCTACTACTACGATAGTTAATTGCTCTGTTAAAGTTAAATATTTTAAATTACGACAATTTTTGGCAACTATTTCTTAGAGCTTTTTGAGTTGATTAGTTTTGCTGATACGACAATGCGTGATTCCTTAGTCTGCACTGACCAATTGTAAATTAAAGCTAAGTTTTAAAGGTTTCGCAAATTTTTCAACCGAGTCGATTTCTGTTTCAATGCGACCATCTACCGAAACTTTTTTATATTCAGTTTGCAGTTTATTTTACTTGTGGGCATTTTAGTCGTCATCACACTGGCTACTATGCTAGTCTGGGTGTTCACTGGCGGATAAGTATTCCGCAAAATGGTCACCCACGTCTGAAACGTAACACAAAAAAAACGGTACAACGGAATACTGTAGTATTGTAAGCTACTGTGTACGTAGTGTACCGTCTACACCGAAGAAAATCGTTAGCGGAAGACGTTCTAAATTTATTAAGCATCGAACGTAAAAAGTTGCACTGCAAAACTCCTTTTCCCACTCGCGTTATTCGAGTTTCCCTAATTGTCGAACCCCACGGAGTCCCGGGGGAAGTTACAGAAAAACTCTTTTACAGAGGATAATCTGCAGTGCCCATGGAACCTACATACCAAATTTTAAGTCAAAACTCCAAGTTTGGATTCCCCCACGGGGTCCGGGGGGTACTTTAAAACTCTTTTGCCGCCGATAATCCTCAGTGCCCAAGAAACCTATATACCAAATTTCACGTTAAAGAAAAGAGCGTTTTCCTTTCCATTCTCGTGTTATTCGAGTTTTAACAAGAGTCGACCCCCCCCCCCGTTGGGTCCCTGGGGAATCTACTGAAAACTCTTTTGCGAAAGATAATCTTCAGCGTCCAATAAACCTACAAAAATTCCGTTTCCTTCACTGGACGTAGAAATCGGGCCCGTAGACAGACTGACAGACATGGACGAAATCAAAAAGTAGTTTACACTACCTTATAAAAGACCTATCTGTAAGTATCTCCACTCTGTAGCCTTTCCAACTTGATGGTCATTGCGAATCGAAGTGTTGATGAAACCATGGCTAGGGAAACTTTAGTCGTCAGGAACTTTTTACTCTACACAAGGAGTGTCTTTAAACCAGGAATAACTATTTTCAGAGTTTCTACAGGATTTTACATGGAAAAAGTGGCGAAAATGTAAAAATGTAAAAACTCAGTTGAGTACATATATTGGTCTAGCTTGACGTCGTTGTGTGACACAAGAATTATCTGTTCGCCACGAAAGTGAACGATAAGCAAGTGTTATTATGCCTAATTAGATCGTAACTTTAAAACTAATGTTAATTTGTTATCCTATGCCCTTTTTAATGGAATTTACGGGTTTTTACCATTTTATACATTTTGCTTTTTCCACGGGCCATTATTTTTTCCTGGTTTAAACCAATTTATCCATGGTTTTTCCTGCCTTGAGTTTTTACAGGATCACACCTTGACTCTACACTTTGCGTCCATACCGGCATAACAGTTTGGGATAGGATGGTTTGGAACGAGGACCCTTGTCAGGACTTTTATGCTTTAAGTTGTGGTGGGTGGGTTGCCAAAAATCCTCCTAAACAAGAGATCTCAGTTAGCAACCTCTTTGCAGAATTAAAGGATCGTGTTATCTTAGAAACTGAAAATATTATGTCTTCTCAAAGTGAAAGTGACGACCTATCGCACAACAGGTTTCAGTGTGCGTAACACTTTTGCCAAGATTTTGTAAATGTTGATAGCTTACTTAGTTCTAGAGTTATTCCAACAATGCAAACACAAGAGGCACGTGGAGGCTAGCCTTTTTTGTAAGGATACTCTTCAAGTGACACTTGATCTTCAAGATGGTCTTTCGCTTGTTTACGTGTCGTTGCGCTTCTTCAGCGTCTTCAAATTTCAGCAAGTATGTCACTGGAAATCAAACTCGACTAATCACGACCTGAAGTACAAGCCTTGTATATTGTATATAGTAAAGCACTTGTCCTTTATAAACCATTGCTGAAAACAATATAGACTTAACAAATAGAATTTCAGCTTATTTTCCGCTTGTGAACAATGTATTTCGTTCAGTTTTGATCCAAACCACCTATATATTTATACACTTAATGGGTCAACTAATCAATTATTTCATGTTCATGCGAATGAAGTTCAGTCTTCTTGATGGAAAATCTCATTCTCATGGTTCTAGGCTGAATAAACCCGTTTTGAACTTTTACAGGTAATTCCTACTTTTTTTATCCAATCCATGTGACATATTCAATGATTGCTGGGAGGGCTACTCAATATCACTGAATGGATTGTACCCCTTCCACTGATTCTTACTGGTACCCGGAATTTTTAAAGCGATAAACTGTGCTAAATTGTAATGAATTGATAGAACTCCGTTTCAAATGAACCATTTAAATGTTAATATGTATCGTTTTGATTCGTTTCCCGCATGGGGTAGTCATCTCATTTAAATCTTGATATAAATGCATACCACCACGGCGATATGGCTCACCAGATTGTCGCGTTTGGGGTGAACTTTGGTAAGACAGTGACGCCATTGACCAGTATTTTTATCCAAATATGTAGGTCACAGCAGGACATTGATATTAACCGGACAAATTCACAGCCGCTAATGCACTTCGAATGAATTTTTGAAGGTAGTATTGATTGCAATAGGTTGCATCAAATAAACTCTCAAAATGACAAAATGCAAACAAAGATTTTTCAGATTTTAACCGTTACACATTTACTTAGTCTGGGGGAACGGTTTTTACACCGCAGCAAGCCTTTCCGTTATATATATGGGGCTATGAGCTGGAGTGTGCACGTTGATTTTGTTAACCAGTACTCATTTTTACCAAAACAAGCAAAAGTGAAGAAGCAACCGACCGGCTGAGTTACCCCTCAGCTGAAAACTTACACACAGCCGAATGGAAAAATTTAGGGAGCACATTGAAGTAGCAAAACTTTTTCCTTCGAAACCCTTCTTTGCGAAAACGTAAGCAGCGAATACTGAAAGCTACGAAAACAATACATGCGAATAGTATAAGCTGCGAAAAGTGATCGTTGCGAAAACAATACATGTGAAATGTCAAAGTTGCGAAAAGTCGTAGATGTAAAAATCATCCATGCGAGCAGTCAAAGATGCGAAAATCGTCTATGCGAAAAGTCAAGGATGCGAACATACAAAGTTGAGAAACAATACGTGCGAAAAACTTCTGATATATAGAAAATAAAGACTAACCAAAGTTAAAGTAGTTATATTACAACGTATTCTAGTTTATTACTAATAATAAAATATTTTTTGAGTAGAACCGACCAAGTTTTCTCCGATAATTTTAAAAGCACCTAGTTCGTATAATTCCTATAATTCGTTATAAGACTGACTGAAGCTTCACATCCAAAATGGAATTGTTCAACGTCCTCGCTATGTTGCCTGTTGTTGACGTCATTGAGGGATCTGAACTGCTACAAGCCGACTTGTTTTTTATAAGGTATATCAGGAATGGAAATTTTCATAGACTATCGTATGGTCTTGCAGCTTCGTTTCTTCGCATCTATAATTTTTCGCAACTTTTGCTTTTCGCATATCGCAACTATTGTTTTCCCACCCATAACTTTGCAGCATTGACGATTTGCATGTATTGTTTTCGAAACTAATGTTTTCGTAGCTTTCAGTATTCGAGGCTTGCGTTTTCGCAAAGAAGGGTTCCGAAGGAAAAAATTTTGCTACTTCAATGTGCTCCCTTAATTTTACCCTTCGGCTGTGTATAAGTTTTCGGCTGAGGGGTAACTCAGCCGGTCGGTTCAGGCTTCTTCACTTTAGCTTGTTTTGGTAAAAATGAGTACTGGTTAACGAAATCAACGTGCACACTTCAGCTCATAGCCCCACAATTATGTTCATTTCAATTTTTCACTTGGCCCCAATTGACGACCCGCAAACATATTTCTCCTTTTTCACTGTTTTGTAAACAAATCTGTGTTCTTCATACTAAAACAGAAAGCTGGAAAGGTCTGTGCTTCGACGAATAATTACAGTAAACTTTTACTTAACGATGGCGTCAAGGCGCTTGCTAACAGTGATGTTAGGCCAAGGACCCTAACACACTAGATGATGATGTTTTGAGGAATGGCAATGGCGCTGCGATAAGAACGATAGTCGTTGAGTATAAAATGTCCTTTAGAAATATTAGGATTTTATT
>JAAXOA010000815.1:0-19358 GCA_036561885.1 Salina celebensis
TAACACCACAGATCTATTAATCAATACTGATTCCGTACCAGTGTCTCAGTGCACGCTCCTAACTCAACATACAACATACATATAATATTCGGATTAAAAGCGTCCCAATAAGAATTTCCAAAGAAACGACTAGAATGTTCCATCGAGCTCAAAGCTCGCTCGATACTCGTTCACCTACTAGTAATTAAAAATTGGGTTATTACAAACTCCTACTGTGGCACCGTTCTTCATTTATCATCATAACATTTAAAATTTATACCAAAGGGGCTGCTCCAATACGCCGTACTTACGTCGTGTTTCCTGAAAACGTTCATGCTGCCAGTCCTGTTCACATAACCAGCAATCTTCTTTTCATAATACGATCAATCGTTCAATCGATGCATATTCCGTATAAGAGTGAAGCATACCTGAATGTTTTAGTGTTAGAAAATGGGTCAGTTCACCTTGTAATATCTCACGATATTTTACTCGGAGTCCAGATTGGCAAAATATTTCTATGTCCTTTTGGTTATGTAGATGCAGAGAAAAATAAAACAAGTTATTTTGGTATGAAGTCGAAATCCAGACTAAAAGTTTAATTTCATGAGTAAAGAATTGTGCACACAGAGTTCTTGTGTAAAATGATATAATTTGTATGACATAATCATTTCCTGTCCTGACCAGGATTACTGAATTTTAGGGGTTATAGGTTAACGTGGCATTTCTGCATAATGTGTCTAGACACTGTTTCCAGAGGATTCAACTTCATCTTTTTAGTATTTTTCCAAGTACAATAGCAAGCAGAACACAACACTCATTTTTACTTAAGTGTGTGAAATGGATTAGTAGCAAATATGTTTAGTGTGACTCACTGAGAGAGACGTGTCTAATGACTTGTTATTTTCAACATTTAGCTTATTTTACTCTGCAACTAGAATATATTTTTTCTGCAATATGTATATATTTAAGGTAATTTTACGTTTTACTATTCGATTAAATGACCTGTTGGATATGAGAGTTTCAAATAAATTTTTTGTCAGTTACCACTCAGGGGCAGCATTTTATTATTTTAACACAAAAGTGACTTTGTTAATCTGAATATTTTTTCCGATACATAAAAACCTGGTAAGATCCAAATACCAAACGAATTGTTGTATGATGTGCACTCACGCCAATTATTTGACTCAGTCAATTTCAATCAGCCAATTATTCGAATTACGTGCGCTCGTGTTGATATATATATGTAAAACCCACCATTTGATTAACAATCCTTCCAAAATATGAGTTTTAACACATGCGGAACAAATCATCGCCAAGTCTTTTGCTGTTAGAAGGTGTTTGTCAAAATTTATACTAGAAGGCATCTGATAAAGGGATTATAACTGCTACCTTCGGGTTGGTCAGAAGCTCAGTATATATTGGCTAGATGAAATCCTAAGGAAACCGAATTTTTAAAGTAGTCCCTCCTAGGATACTTTGTTTAGTTGTGTAGGATATTGTATTCGGAAAATTCTATAAAAAAAACTTGCTAATTTGGTTTTTAGTAATTATTAGTTATTATAGATTCTTCCATTGTTAATTAATTACAAATTCAATTTTCGTTGTGAGTAGGATTTGTCACGTGATTTATGACTTCCCACGGACGAATGAAATTATGCAATATCATTTATTCTCATTGATTCAAAAACATCTTTTAAAAGGCCTTAGTTCTTTATACCTTACTGATGTTGCAATGTGAATGACCCATGCGTCTTCTTATGACAGTTTTCCAACAACAACTTAGTATCACGATATTTCTGTCTGTATGTTACTATGTTACTCATTTACATTTTGTAAGATTGCATTTTTGTTCGTCAATGTTTGATTTTTTCAATTAAAATTTCAAGAACCAGAGCCCAAACAGACATATCAGGTCCCTATTGCATCAAATGCTGTTTAGTTCAATGTACGTTATGTTTCAAAAAACTGTTTGAATTAATATTACAGCAAATATTAGCAGATACTTTATAGGGAATCCGAGTCCAAACTGAAATTGTTACCGTACAAAGCAGCCGGGTCGGAGCCTCTTCGAAGCCCATTAAGTAGACTTCTTTTCTGTGAGTCCCAAACACGGATAAGAGTGCCTTTATCGGAAGCCGTGGCAATTATACTCCCACTCTGTTTAATTGAACGGCATGCGATTTCATTTTAATGAGCGTTTATCGACACTGGACTACTTCACACGAAAGCTGCTGTCGTCTCTAAATTGAAAATCTGTATGGATCCATATCGAAATCCGGGAAGACTAACAAATCATGTAAACCTGGTTACAGTTCACACAATCCCTTTCGATTCGACCTAGCCTCAATGGTAAACAACTTTTGTGGATTATTAGGAAAGGAGAATATATGAATTTTGTTTTTCAAAATGGCCACATGTTGGTCCCGACGACATCGAACGGAAAGAACCGGTTACGAAAAGGTAAACTCCAGAACGAACGGAATGTTTCTTAAAGTCGCCGTATACAAGAACTGTGTTGTCTGCGTACTTTGGCCGATTTCCTCCGCTCACGATTTGCGAACAAATTACACCGATATATCATTTCACAGTAACCCACACTTCCCCAAAACTTCTCATCAAAGTGAACGTTCTCAACCAAAGGCTCCACATTGTAAATCCTTAAGCCATTAACAATGAAACAATGAAAACAGCAATTATTGAAAAATATACCACTATAAAACTTGAACTAATAACTCGGCATCCTCAAGGTCTCGTGATTAAAACCCCTCAAGGTCAAACTCAGGTCCTAGTGCTACGCTGCAAATGCCTACTCATTCGACACATGGTGGGAGATCGGAAGTTCACAAGTCGGCTCAAGCGTTTCTGAGGTTGGCGACAAGCTGGAGATGTTGTGCTGACGAAAGTCTCAGAGTTACTGGAAGAGCGACACAAACACTCCAGATTCTGGAGTCCAGATGTAAGATAACCAATTGGAATGCTGAATTGTTTGATGCACCAATAAAACAAACGACAAAAAAAACCTGTTTTAACCGTTTCATATTCTTTTATTTTAACTTTTATATATTTCTGAAAAGGGATTACTTGAAAAAGTTTTAACATTTTTAGTAAGTTGGTACTTTTAGTATTACGTTTTTTACATTAATGTAGCGCTGCTGGGGGCTGATCCGTCACGTTTCGAAGTCCTTGCCTATTCTCCACCACCATTTTGTGAGTGTAGACCAAGTGGTATCGTAAATACCCCGACGTGGAAAATCCCTTCCCGCATATCTCACAAGAAAACGGTTTACTTTCCCCATTTTCATGATGAAGTTCGTGAGTTTTGTGCTTGGACTGGATAAAGAACCTCTTCTCACAATAGCGACACTGGAACTGACCAGGTTTACTTTTGTCCGCTCCATGAATTTCCTCCATGTGTCTTCTGAAGTTTTTTTCAGCGTTGGACCTACTTCGGCATCCTTCCACATCGCATTGCCACCTGATCTTGGCTCTTTCCTCCACAATGGAAGAATCCCCAATTTTATGCTTGGAGTACATATGTCCTTCCAGTACCTTCTTGGCCAAAAATCCGTGCTGACACACTTCACACTTGAGGACTCCCTTGGATAAAGCCTCGTTCCTGTGGACATTCCACATGTGCACCTTGAAACTCAAAATCCCCATCTCTTTTCCCCCACAAATCTCGCAAGTTTTGAGAGCAACAGCACTATTTTCTGCAGGACTCCCTCCAGTCTCCTCCGAATTGAGTGTTTCTCCATGGAAACTCATCATGTGAACCTTGGCCCCACTCCGTAGCAACTTTTTCCCACAAAATTCACAAATCACTGTGTTGGCAATCGTCTTGTCTTTAGTTTTGCGACGCCCACGTGAGGTGTGGACTGAATAGGTGTGGGTGTACAGGGCTTCCTTGTCTCCATATCGCTTACCGCACTGGTCACACACATAGGGCCTATTTGTCCGACCCCCTTCGTGTTCCAACTGACGATGGCGGACGTAGGCGTTTCTCCTGTAGAATTTTAATGCGCACTGATCGCAGTGGAATTGAGGCGTGCCGTAGTGCTTGTCCAGGTGGTACTTCAAACCCTCTGGCTTTCCAAAGGTACGTCCACAATCTGGCCAAGTGCATGGATATCGTGGACGGGCTGGTGGAGGATCCTTCAGGTGAACTTTACTGTAGTGCTGCCTTAACTGGGTTGTGTGTTTATTGGAGTAGTCGCAGGATGGACACTGGAATTTACCCGTTTCTGAATCTTGATAAAGGTCACTACTTTTAAAATACTTGCACTTCTTTTCATAGTAGCGACAGGTACGAGGCCGCACTGGCTTTTCTACTTTAACCCGCCCTCGTCCACGGCCTACTTTCACTTTTGGTGGGCGTTCCTCTCCTTTTCTTGGTCGCCCTCGTTTTGGCTTCACCAGTTGTGTCTCTGATGCGTCCAATTGAACATCTGTTCCTTCTGAGGTGTCTTCTTTCATACTGCGGCAACGCCCTCTCCTTCCCTCTGATGCTTCCGGCGCTTCATCATCATCGTCGCTTTTCTCACTGTCACCAGAAGCCCCGTCCGGCACCAGCCCTTCTGAAGTAAAATCCGGATCGGAATCATCGTCGTCTTCCGAACTAATTTCATCATTTGATGCGTAATCATTCTCCTCCGCCGAATCAAAGTTTTCAGCCTCCTCGCCACTTTCCACTTCTTCTTTCACAATTTCTTCCAAGTTCGTTTCTGGATCTGTGGGGGTCTCCGGTCTAGGGGTTGCGCTACCTGGACAGGTACCTTCACAGTACAACGCCAATCAATTATTAAAAGTCATTTAATTTAATATTATAATTTTAATAATATTATTTTGTGTTATTCTTACGATTTTGTGCTTTCTCTGCAGTTTTCCTTGGTCGACACCGCGGACGCTTATCTTTTGTCCTTAAACGACGACGTGAAGGTCCTAAACTTGAATCTCTGGAGGAACTTGACTGCCTAGTTTCTTCGTTATCTGTTTGCTCTAACAACTTTGCGACGCTGTGTCCTGAATCCTTGCTGCAGTTTACGATTGAATCGTCTTCTTGACAATCGTCAATCTTAGTTACCTCCTCGTCGCTTTCTGTCTCCTTCTTCACTCCAATCTCGCTGAGGAAAGCCTCCGCCTGGACAATGAAGGGGCCCGAGCCGTAGGACCCTTCCAATTAGAACCAGAACAATTTGGTAAAAGTTTTAGTTCTAATTTTAGTTGATTAATGTTAAAAATACAACACTTACGAGATAATACTTTTTCCCGAAATTTCCTGGTGTTTTCAAGTACACTCCATGAGTCTTTTTTACCTGCATTCCCACATTTCTCAAAACATTGGATTTGATTCCTCCGAATCTTGTCAGTTAACTTGACCAGCTGTTTGTAAATCTCGAAGGATTCTTGGACTAACTCGCTACACACATCACAAGTGTTCCACCAACCGCTTAACTTATCAATCGACAGATAATCATCCAGAACTTCCACTTCTAAGAATAATTTAACTGCAAACCTAGCCACGAAAAGTTTTAAATGCGACTCCCTGTCACTGGACGCATTACAAGATCCACTTGACTGGAAGTCTCCACAAACAACGCAGCTGATCATGATTAATTCCAATTAAAAACCAAACGAGTGTAACTAATTTAACTTGTGAATTACAAATTTTGTATTTAAAATTCTCGAAACACCACAACCACAACACATTTTGGTTTGTTGATTTTGTGCACCATGTGTTGATCAGCTGTCAGCTGCTCTTTCAAGTGAAAACAGGATAAAAATAAAATGTAAACAAACTCATTCTGTTTTGAAGCTGCATACAAACAGCTGAAAACAACAATTCGTGATCGTGAAATGATTAAAACCAGAGATAATAATAATCTAAGATTAAAACAATTAAAAGTGAAAATGAAACCGAAAGGCACGTGAATGTTTTCTTTTGTTTGTGTTGTCATCTGGTGCATTTAGCTGCTCAGTTTTTCTCTGAACAAAAATCTCGGGCAGTTTTTGTTGGTAAGTTTTACTAATTTTGTAAGTTTCCGGTGAACAATGGTCGTGAGGAGCTACAATGACGAGCTCCAGTACCTGGAGAAGATAAACGACTACTCGTGGAGGATTAAAAAGGGATTCCAGCCTAATATGAACGTAAGAACCGTGGGCGGCTTCCTTCCTGGAATGAAACAAATCGCAAATGTCGCAGCACTTCCAGGAATTGTTGGTAAATCAGTTGGTCTACCGGATGTCCACTCTGGATACGGATTTGCGATTGGAAACATGGCAGCTTTTGACTACGACGATCCTCTTGCTGTTGTGTCCCCGGGAGGAGTTGGATTTGACATTAATTGTGGAGTGAGGCTCCTCCGGACAAATTTATTTGCGAAGGATGTCCTCCCCGTGAAGGAGCAGCTGGCGCAGTCACTCTTTGACCATATTCCAGTGGGAGTGGGATCCAAGGGGATTATTCCAATGACAGCAAAGGACCTTGAGGAGGCGTTAGAAATGGGGATGGATTGGAGTTTAAGAGAGGGATACATCTGGGCGGAGGACAAGGAGCATTGTGAGGAGTACGGGAGAATGTTGCAGGCGGATCCCTCCAAAGTTAGTAGTAGGGCGAAGAAACGTGGACTTCCACAGGTAACGAAGCAAGTTTATTCCATGAATGGGACTACGTTTTGTTAGAATTATATAATAAACGTGATGGTTTTTGTTAATTTTAGCTTGGAACCCTGGGGGCGAGCAATCACTACGCTGAAATTCAAGTTGTTTCTGAGATTTACGACGTTTGGGCGGCACGGAAGATGGGAATTGAAGAAAAGGTGACAAAATCTTCACACTTTTCTCACAATGCGAACAATTTTTCCCTACACTGAACACTGCTATTTTGTTCGTATTCACTACCAGGGCCAAGTTTGTGTGATGATTCATTCCGGCTCGAGAGGATTTGGTCATCAGGTTGCGACCGACGCCCTGCTCGCCATGGAGAAGGCAATGAAGAGGGACAACATTGAGACAAACGATCGCCAGCTCGCCTGCGCCCGGATAAAATCTCAAGAGGGTCGACACTATTTGAAGGCGATGGCGGCCGCCGCCAACTTTGCGTGGGTCAACAGGAGCTCCATGACGTTTCTTAGTAGGCAGGCGTTCTCGAAGCAGTTCAACATGTCACCAGACGACCTGGACATGCATATGATCTACGATGTGAGCCACAACATTGCCAAGATTGAGCAGCACGTGATTGACGGCAAGATGAGAACTCTCCTCGTCCACAGAAAGGTACAAAACAAATATTATGGTTTTAGTACGTCACGTGGAGTCCCAGTTTCCAATGGTTTGTTTTGATTTTCAGGGCTCTACGCGTGCGTTTCCTCCTCACCACCCCCTCATCCCTGTCGACTACCAATGACTGGTCAGCCCGTTCTCATCGGGGGCACGATGGGCACCAGCTCCTGCTCCTACGTCCTCACCGGAACTGAGCAAGGAATGCAAGAAACGTTCGGAAGCACCTGTCACGGCGCTGGCCGAGCTATATCCAGAGCCAAATCCCGGAGAAATGTAGACTTCAAACACGTTCTGAGCAATTTGCAGGAGCAGGGAATCAGTATCCGGGTCGCCTCTCCCAAACTCGTCATGGAGGAGGCTCCAGAAAGCTACAAGAACGTGACAGATGTCGTGGACACATGTCACGCCGCTGGAATCTCTAAAAAGTGCATTCAACTCAAACCAATCGCAGTGATTAAAGGATAAAATAGGTTTACATAGGACGGTTTTTGTTTGGTTATTCGCGTTTCTTTAATAAATTATAAATTGATTATTTATTAATAAATTACGATACAGCGATTTCTCACAAAACCCCTTAATTCTTATAGCTTCGAAGCTCAAAGGTAGTTATTGGATGTTATCACTGTGGGAACACTTGCAGACGTTCGTTTTTATCCCCTTCTCGTGAGTGTGCTTCACGTGATACTTGAGGTAATTCTTAGTCATAAAATCCTTTCCACAAATGTCACAAACCCAGTCCCCGGCAGTTCCGTCCTTCTTCTTGGCTTTACTTGCGTGCATTTCTTTGTGTATTTTGAATCTCTCACGTGTCGTTAAAAGCTTTCCGCACTCGTCACACTTCCAGATGTACCTTTCCCCTCCGTGGGCCTCTTTCTGGTGTTTGTACAGCTCCTCCCGACTTTCGCAGACCTCGGAACAGTCAGATTCACTGCAGATATTGTGTGCCCCAGCTTGATGAAGGAGGAAGTCCCTTCTCAGGGCGTACTGGGCACCACACCATTCACAGATCGACCCTCCCTCTCGTGCATGGTAGCGCTTCCTGTGTGACCACAAACCACTCGTGGAATTTAAAACCTTTCCACAGTCTTCACATTGGCAACTGGGTGTGGGCTTGGCTTCAATCACGGCATGTTCATCCAACATGTGCTTCGCAAAATTTACCCAAGTTTCATCCACTTTTCCACACAGTATGCACGTAAAACTTGGATTCTCTGGCGTCTTTCTTTCTACTCTATCCTTGGCTTTCTGGAGAAGTTTCCGAGCAGTTTCGGGCTTCTTTTCATACTCAGTGGAGGATATCATGTTCCAGATTGCCTTTCTCCGGATTTCATGGGAGGAGGGCTTTTCGGAGAAGATGTGCTCCTTATTCATGTGCTTCACGCAAGCAGCGCAGGTCCTCTCCACGTTAGGACACTCTTTGCACGGAAAGCGAGTTCCAAGGAGGGTCACACGGAATCTGTTTGGGTTCCTTGCACGTACCCTTATGTGTTTCACAACCTGTTTCGGTTTTGGAGGGGGTTCGGTGGCTGGCACTATGTTACTGCAAGGTAATTAGTAATTATTATTGATTGATAGTTTCTATTGATTACTTTGAATTCTGTAATAGCTCCAAGTCAGGAATCCTACTGAAAATTAGTGGGATAATAAGAGTTGGTTTCAAATTAAACAGCCCAACAGAAAATCTGGAAGTAAAAAGTAGCTAAATCAACAAAAGCATATTAAGGAGCGTAACTAC
Source organism: Salina celebensis (assembly GCA_036561885.1). NCBI lineage: Eukaryota > Metazoa > Arthropoda > Collembola > Entomobryomorpha > Paronellidae > Salina > Salina celebensis. The sequence goes on from JAAXOA010000815.1 coordinate 8,993, forward strand.
ACGCGCCTGTACTTTACTTGCAGATTTCGCCTGCAGGCGAAATGCTCGCTCCATCAATATAAGTCAACACGTTTCTGCGCACCCGTGAAATGGAAAGTCTATGTTTGTCACTTCAAATATTAATAATAGTAATAATAATAGATATTCATAACATAGCATTTTATTTTCAACGTTTGTTGATACGAATCAATTTCGCAAGTATGTATTTATATCAGATTTAAATTGCATGGAAGGCTTGCATTGTGATTAATAGCCAATTAAACTATTTTATTGTCATCATTTCGGGAGTGTTTGTAATAAACTAATTATTTTGCAATATTCTGCCTTTTAACTCAAGCGTTCGTACTTGGTACAAATTATCCGTTATGTTTAAGGTTAGCTCGTTTGAATTTATGACAACCAACCAAGTTTTATTTAATTATTACCAATTTAGTGCTTCATAATCGTTCATTGCTGTTGTCAATTTGAATGCTCATGGATCTAGATATACTTCGTTTCATTTGATGAGAAGGATAGAGGAATAATATCAACACTCAAAATGGGCCCAGTGAAATAGACAGTGACAGACGAAAAATACTAGCAATTATGTAAAAATATTTATTTTGCAAGTCTTTCGTCAACTCACTTTTTGACAAACATAATAGCAGGGACACATACAGCTCGCCAGTACAATGCTCGAGAAAATTGCACACTTTACAAGAAATAATGATGTCAACCCAATTTGCGTGGATTAGGATAGGACTTTTTCATTGATAGCTTTGAACCCAACCGAATACATATTTGGAGGCTCAACGGGTGCGTGGTGTATCGTTGTTTAACACTGCGCTCATCCATTTTATTCAGTGAACTTTCTTGGGACACTCTGTGAAGTAATGCAACCTCTCGAAGACCATTGCACCTCAACTTTCCTTTGGATTCACCGCCTCACGCGTTGGAACCCAATTAAAAGTCCTCTTGATTGGAACCCTGAAATACGTATGTTTCCCCACGTAAATCCTGCAGATCTTACATATTTACCATGGCATCTAAGTATCTTCGGAGTCTGCATGCTTATCGCTTCTACTTCCTGTGTGCACGTATTGGCCAAGGCCAACCGTTCTGAGGTGGAATTTCCCTTATTTGTCGTTACGTGTGCAGTGACAACATTCTGCATTTTCATCTGGACTGCAGCTTTCGTATTTGTTTCAAACTGGTCCGACATCGTCAAAAGTTTCGAGTCATTGTACCAGCTCAAAGCAAAGCTGGATGATCAATATCCCAAGGCTGCCAGAAATTTTCTAAGGGACCCAATTTGGAAACGAATTTCTCTCGCGCTAAAGACAATTTCAGTTACGAATCTGATCATTTCAATAACCCTCGCGCCGGGAATAGTATACGCAGAACTGGATCCTTTTGCATTCTCACTACCTGTCCTTATATGCGGTGGACCTGTAACCAAGTGCTCTGCAATAGGATTTAGAATTATTCTTGGATTGCGCCCTTTTCTTTTCTATATTGGATGTGTTGAAGGATGTCGCTTTATTGCTTCATATATACCTACATTTTTGCTTGCCCTTGAGCTCAAATTGCATAGCTTGTTTGTAATGACACAAATATCCCCAATAAACGATTCTTTGTACGGATTAAACTTATTTCGGTGGTATTCAGTGCTTCGAATCGCTGTATCGCAGATCGTGTAGCATATCCAGTTTGGTGTGCGCTTTTGGCAGTTACACTTGGAACTCATTTTGTAATGTGGGTAACAGTCAATGCCGTCAGTCTTACATGTTTCGATGTTTTGCCTTTGATTGTGTACTGGATCATGCCAACCGCGTCTTGTCTTACTGGTGTGGGCATCACTCTCTTTATGTCGTTAACAGCCAAATGCCGCGGTGAAAGCGAAGCTTTATTGTTACGAATTCGGCAATGGTCAACATACAACACAAGCAAAAATCAAGCAACCTACAAACGGTTAGTTACAAGACAACAGAAAGCAAGCAGAGAAATTGGTTTGACGTGTGGGAACCTTTTCGGCTTCACAAGACACGAAAAAACTGACTTTTACTATCAAGTTTTCTTAAAAACAGTCGACGCAATTATGCTTGTTTAAGGAACAACAAGACGCGACTGATTTGGTGATTCATGGTTATCTTAAAGTCATTGATAGTCTTTTGTTGCGACTAAGATATTGATATGAAGAATTAGAATCAAAGGGCAAGTTTCATTCATTTGGTATTTTATAGTTTTCATACATTGTATGGCTTAATTTATGAGAGATGCACTGCATCTAAACCTCCACAAATTTAGCTTGCATTGTACTCACCAATATGACTTTGAAATCTAATTGTCCATTAAAATTATATTAAATATATTGTAAGTATTTGATACAGATAACGACAATGCATGCGTGCTTTGAGACCCTGTTGTGTTTGGAAACCGCTAATTGGAATTGGAATTCGATTGGTATATGATAATAAAGTTACTACCGGAAGAACACTCACCAATAGTTCTCAAAAGACAGCACACACGATTAATTCAACATTCACAAAATGTTTAATTCTGATCCCACATGCCAATTTTAATAAACAAATTAGACTTAATTGTATAGGAAGTTGTAGTGGAAAAATGTCGTGCAATAAAAAAGTGCTACTCAGAAGATACAAAATATTTTTAACATCATTGCATTATGAAATGTGTTACATTATAAGATATGCCGGTTTGAAAAATATGCAACACAATTCTACATGTCCACTGCTATCTTTATCGGATACTTTTATGACTTGAATGGTACTTTGCGATTAATACGTGTTGAAGTGTGTTGTGTTGTGATTAGCATAAAATTTGATTTATCAGGAAGGAAAGTTTATCATACATCTTGAAACATACCCTTTTACGGAAATGCAAAAGTAAGTAGCAAGTTGGCTATATCGTGATCGTCCATGTACAGGCTTTATCTCGACATTCAAAACAAAATAAGTGTTCCACCTCCTTAACCTTCAAGTTTTCTGAAAAATTTTCTGCAGGAAGTTGGTGTACTTAGAGCTTCTCTACGCATCTAGAACATTCATTGAACCAGAGTCGATAATCGGAGATGTCTCGAGTCGATAATCGGAGATGTCTCGAGTCGATAATCGGAGATGTCTCGAGTCGAATTCGTATGGAGAATCTCAAAATTCTGCGGGAATATAGAACCGGTTAACGCACTAGGCCCGTCACGTATCATGGCTCCGTCAATAAAGAAACGCTTTTCTCGATGCAGCGTAGCGACTTCCAAGTATCTGACTGACTTCGAGCGACTTCCAACTGACTCAAATGAGGAACCTGAAATCGCTGACTTTGAAAGGAGGAGCCACACTCACTTCCAATGAACTTCTGTCCACTCTTCTTCCAAGCTTAAAAAAAGTTACAATCGTTCAAGACGTTCCACCCGAAATTTCCACGGCGTCCTTGTTATCGACCAAGGAGTATTTGAAAATGGGACTCGACTGGATATGACTGAGGCTTGGCTAACGGAAGCAGAGCGCACTTCCAGGCGTGCAAACATGATTTTCGCGGCTTTTCCGAACATCACATGCCTGAAGTGGGTCAGCCATTGGAAAGAATACTACGCCGAAGACGACTGCGACGACCAGTTTGGTGAGAGCTCAAACACAAATTGCTTCATAGTGGCTCCAGTCATTTGCTCTTGTCTGGAACTCCTTACCAGTTTGGTACTAGCAGTTGCCAACGCGACGGAGCCGGAAGTGTTCCAAGTCGTCACTGGGATACCGATGGATGTGATTCCTGACGATGAGCTCACCTGGGCCAACTCACTGGAAGGGAACGCACACTCCATATGTAATTTAAAACGTAAGTTGTGCACGTTTAATAATTAATGACACATGCCTTTTGAATTGTTTTTAAAATTTATGTATTTTTTCTTCACTTAAGATTTGAAGGAGTTTGAGCTCAGTCTTACCATGAAGACGACACAGGTCACTGTCACTGCAAGAAACGCGAGATTTTTGTTTACGGCTGCATTTCTGAGGATGGATACTCTCCAAGATCTGAGCTTCCCGTCTATTTACTTTTTGTGCGCGTCATGTGTTACTCGCTGGAAGGAGATGGGACGAAGAATCACAGTGCTTCAACCAGAGGTCGGTTCCTATGACGAGGACCACAACGAGGTAACTTCAGGGATGGGTGAACAGGATGACTTTGATTGGGGCGGTGACTTCGACCGTTTATTTGATGGCTGGTGATTGAAAAAAGACATGATTGAAGGTTAATTTCTATCCTGCAATTAAAAATTGACACTATGTAGATCCTAAAAATTTGTCCCTTTGTTGTTATTTTTGTTTTCTGTGATGTATGTTTTGATTTGAGTGAAGATTATAAATGAATGCTAAAAACTCCGCATTAGTTTGTTCTGTAATTTTACTTTTACTACACTTACTCGAATGAATTTGAGGATTTTGTTGTTAAGAGAACTATATCTGTCGTCCTGAAACTTACACTCGATCTATAACGAGAGGGGAATGAAAATCGTCAATCATTTTGCTAGTCGAGTTTGAAATCTTGCGAATGAACTCTAATTATTACATTCACATTACATTGACATTAACTAACGGTTTATTTCTTTCATTCGTTTACCATAAGGGATTACTATAATTGAATTCCACCTAGCTATTAATGATTGACCACTGCATGGAAGGGTTGAACTCGCGTGATTCTTTCTCCTTAGCGAACGTCCTCCAATCCGATCCAGATCAATGGAGGCTTTGAACATTGAGTTGGGCAGGATTTTTAACTCTACTACGGGATTCGACGATTTTTTGTCACCCGTCACCCTCCACCTGTTTCGTGGGGCTGTCACATCAACAACATCTCCCTAATTTCTCACTAATTCTTTCTGCATTCGAATCCAGAGTCCTTGGGCCCTTGTCACTCTCGCACTTGTTTTTTTTTCTAATCGATCAAAACATTTATCTTACACGGGATTGGCATCTCCTTGATTCAAACACGTTTAAAGCTATTTAAAATAATGAAAATTTTTTTAATGGTTTTCTAAGTTTTCCCAGACAGCCATGAAGTGAGGTTACGAAAGACTTTATTTGGCAGCCTGTGCTGCAATAACATACTCCAACTCCAACTTACTCCATGCAATCAGATCTTGATAAACCCCTATCTATATGGTTTCATTTCAAACTATAGTACAAATTAAACGGATTTGAAATTACCAACCATAGTAATATGACATGTCATTACATAACTTCCAGTTCTCGTTCGCCTCTCAAAAGTATAAAGCATGGCTGAAAGAAGCAATCCTGTGGTGAGAACTGCAAAAATTGCAAATATTCTACCATCTGACAGTTTCATTTTCCCGATTTTTGTGTTGGATTCATGTTTTTTGCCTCTTTGTCTGGCTGCGTTACGCATCTGGTCCCAGAACATTCTCAACCCACTGTCATATAGAACCCTATCGAGTACGGGTGAAAACTCCCGGCGAAATCTAGAGAAAACATAGTAGAAACTAAGTCCTCCTCCGTATCTTTTCGCGATTCCGCCACAATTGGTATCCTTATGTTGTAATGAGGAGGCTATTTTATCAGTCACTACTGCTCGCCAATGACCAAGTAATGATTTCACTTTTTTAAGGACTACGACATTGTTGACCATTGTGTATTTGCTGTAATCCTGCATCATTTGCTCAAATGACGAATAGTTAGACTCGTAAAACGTTTCCCCCCAATATTCAGCCTCCTGAGACAAATTTCCTTTAAAGCCTTCTCGCTTTAGATCCATCCCTATTTCCTTTATGAATATTTTGCGACGTATTTCCGCAAGGTTATTAGGAGAGGATTGTTTCACAAATGATGGCATTAGTTTATGGTTCGTCAGCAGTTCCGACAAACTTGAAGGTCGATGGACATCTGGAGGCACAATGATCATTTCCGTGGTTTTTGATAGATACAAGAACTCAACTAAGAAGCATGCCAAAAGGACTGAGACCCGAATTACATCACGTCTGGCTGTACATCTTTGCAAGATTAGTCTAACAATCTCGAATGCAACGGGCTCTGACTTTTTCTCATGGGTCTGAGACTGCAAAGAAATGTATACAAGAAGTAGACAGGCCGTCAGGACAATCCATGTTTGCCTATCAAATGCCTCAAACAACACGCGTAAAATATCTGCAACTTCAAGACGATGCTCCTTACTGCAGTACAAGGGAATAAGTCCATCAGCACTTTCGAACATGTATGTTCCCTCGTTCAGATCGGACTCTAGTCTAGTATACTCTGTGGATCGAAAATACATGACAAGCCCATCCCAATAGTTTACAGGACCCTTATCTGGGACGTCTAAACCAAAGATCCAGGTGATATTAAATCTGCTTCCTGCCTCCAGTAAGGTTGTGATCCCAGGGTCAAAACATTCCAAAGATACGCTGTACATCCGGAACATTTTGTGTACCGGGTAGCACCACATATTTGCAGTACTCCTAATTTCAGAACCATAAGCTACAAATGTAGGTGGTGTGTAATGGTGGCGAATTGCTGAGATGTGGGAGTCAAGAGTTCCTCCGAATACATGTACATTTGCATACAACATTTGCGTAAGGAAACAACTTCCCGAGCAAATGTCGTGTATGCTGTTTATCTGATTTTGTTCATTGACTATGATAACATAAGTGATGAAAGGGCTTACAAGTACGGCAACCCGTACGCGTACACGAGGAACAACCATGAAACCCGCACCTGCAATGCAAAGGACCACACTGGCTGAGGAAAAGTGAAAGATTCCTTGTCGGTTTTGTAGCCCTTGTCGAATCCAGAATGCCCACAGAACGCTGTAGTAATCTTCATTTCTCGTTGAGACTCCAAGCGAATTTAAATGCTGAGCAGTTGTAAGAATGATTACGCAAGGTTTACTACGCTGGAGCGAGACTTTTGTGGCAACATAGATATCCGGTTGACGTTCAAACCCTTCATTTAGTAACTTTTGGTGTTCGTGTGCGAGAGCAACAAAGCTGCGATTTGCATCAGAAATCATCCACGTAATTTGGACAGTTTGGTGGTGTTGTGTTGTGTTTAACAAAACTGAGTTTAGATTAATATAAGGTTGCTCGTAATGCACGTATATTGGCCGCACGATTAATATGTTGCATGAACTATACAAAGAATTGTTGATTTCGATTGGAAATGCCCACAAAATAGGGGAAATGGCTATAAGGAACAACCAATATTCCATATTTAAGCTTGGATTCTGTGCTTATGACAAAGAAGAATATGCGAATATTCCTACAAATGTAGTTTGTGATATAAGTTAGATAGTTTGTGATATAAATATATATACCTATCGAGTGTGATGAAATAGATCGGTCAGTAATAATACCCGATGGTACAAATTCGGGTAGCTGGATTAGGAAGCTTTCTAAAATATTGTTATTGACAATGCCTACTAAACAGTGTTCATTCGTATGTTTAATATGATTGTCATTTTTGTCCGTCCATCCACTTGTGCTCACAATATTTCGAGCTCATACCCTCATATTAGTGCAAAATTTGCGCAACATTCCTTTATTAGGAAAAGGTACAGGAGTTTATGAAAGTCATAACAAGATTTTGTTTACAAATTATGGCCGCAAATATAATTTTCTGAAAAGTCATCTGATGCTTTGTCACAATATTATGCCTTAATCCATGAAAGATTTATTTTAGCTGTTTCAAGATTCACGGTACATTGAAATACCTTGTTATGATTTGTTAAAACGCTTGGGCGAATAAGACGATAATTATATCACGTATACACGTATAGGATAAGGAACGAGAACAGGTACTCGAGGCGTGCTATAAGTTGTAAGGTGATTTTTTAGTACTACATACTCTGAATATTAGGCAATCGCCAGGCGATCTACCTTACTGACTGACCGAACTGATCTGAAATTTGTTATGTTATTAATGCCATCCACGATCCTGGCAGATCGAATAAAAATATTACGCTACCAAGTAAGTACTTATAATTGCGAAATATTTTGACGATTTCAATAGGCACGCAAGTTTTTTTGCTTCTGAAAGTGGAATGGTCAGCCGTATTTGCTTCTAAAGCTATTTCATTATTAATATTTTGAGTTAAGTATATTTTGCCACTTAAACAATAAATAGAGTTGATTTTAAATTTAGGTAGTGATGTATTCGGTGTGTTCTGTTGTTATGTAAAAGGGCATAAAATTTAAATTAAAGTGCGTGGTAGGTTTCAACTTTTGCCAGGAGAACTTTAGCATTGCCTAACACATCTTGACCAAACCGATTTCCATGTCCTTTGCGAGCCTTGCGACTCTATATAACGATAATATAAACATTTAAAATTTAATTGGTTTTGACCTATTACCGTTGCTGCAGCTTGGATAGTTTAGTTAATTTGGGAATATTATCGATTTCATGAAAGGGTTTTAGAAAGCTATTTAAATCTATCAATTGGGACAAAAAACAACAGGAATATTTGGCAGAAACATAACACCTACTATTATTATGAATGCTAAGAATTAGATTTTAATACGAGCTACATATAACTGCCATTGGTAAACTAAAAACAATTTGCAATGAACTTGTTAAGAGAATTACTGGATTTTATGGCAAAATACATATTGCTCAGTATACAATGGACTTATGCACCACCCAAAACAGCGCGTGATAGTGCTGATAGGGTTATTTGAACATGTTATGTTCAAGGTACTTACACAAACTCTGTGTAAGATACTTTCCGTGATTAGTTCACCATGAATTGATTACAATTTTGTAATGAGGCTGTGAGTTAAAAATGTGGTTTTCTAATGAAACCTTCTATCTTATCACTTCCAAATACCAAAATTTAGTATTTAGTAGAAAACTCGTAGTAAAACTATTTGTATTCTAAGATATTCTGTGTTTTTCTAAGGCGTTTGGTGCTAACTACTCTGTAAGAAAAGTAAAGAACATCTTTTGATGTCGAACTGAAACTTTACACAATCCAGAATAAAAACATCCCTTTTTAAACTTTTTTGTTAAAAGATACAAGTTTGTTTGTCACGTGTCTCCGGATTGTAAAATTCCAGTATACAATCCTCAAAATACATTGGTCTAAAAATTGCACATTTTTAAGCAATAATTGCATGATCACACGTTTTTATTTACATATTTGACAATATGCTTAATTCTAATATCCTTAATTCTGACAAACAAATTTTGTCATCATTTCTGTTTTGTGCTATCAGGGAATGCCAGAAGAATTATCTCTACTTTTAGTTTACCTAATTCGTCTCTAGTAAGCTTAACTAGAAACCAAACATAATTCAAGGTTCGACGCCAATAATACAGAAGCGTTCGTAATGCACTTTGTACATCGTTCAAGCAACTTGCTGAAATTTCGCAAAGACAAACAAGAAATGATAGTAAGGCCAGAAGCCCCAGCACATAAAATACCACACGAGCATTATGTTCCAAGCTAATTTTCTTTGGTTGTAATTCCATCCATTTATGCATCTCCACTACAATTCTAGCCCGCCACTGTTCTACTCGGTGTTTCCATTTTCTCCAGAAATCAACAAGACCCGCCTGGGTAATCGATTGAATCCTCCGATTTAATAATTTCGAAGGAACTGCAAAGTTTTCAAGCGAAACTGACGCATAATTGATACAAAGTGGAACAGTATTCAAATGCAACGAAAGATGTTTCACTTGGTTCTTGTAATTCGTTACAATATCTTCGTAAACGTTGAGTAAAGCATCTACATGGTCCACATACGCGTGCTTGACACAAGTTGACAATGTTTTTGAGAAATATTGGACAGGATTAAAGGCCATATTCACAGCATCAGCAAAGGCTTCTGGAAAAAGAGTTAACTTATAGAGTTTACTAACTACACTACCATGACTCAAACCGTTATAAAGGGAAAGACTAAACAATCTTGTACGTCCCCATCTCCAAATCATATCCAGTATATCTTTACTTGACAAATCTGTAGAACGGGCCTCGTCAACCGGCTTTACAATATAGTTTGTTAACAAAGATTTGGTTTCGTCAATCCACTTATCGTCAATGTTGTCTAGTATGGCGAATTTCTCAAGGATAATATCTTCCCATGCATCAAACGGTTTATCCTCTTGAGGTTTTATCAACTGCCTAATGTTTTGTCCTTGATAGCCATAGCTTAGTATGACTCCCGTTAGTAACCAAGGGCCTAGGATCCATTTGCTCATTCCATCATAAGCGGGATTCTGATATACAATTAAACTGTACAAAAAAGAGCCTACTTTGCACACGCTACCGGAGTGAATTGTTTTCCAGAGCAGAATACTTGTGGCGATCCCCATAATTAACATAGATGCCCAGGTATATATATCAAAAGCAGATATGTAGCCGACAG